>VZQC01008190.1:996411-1175663 GCA_009823505.1 Rhizomys pruinosus | reverse complement strand
AAAAAAAAAAAAAAAAAAAAAAAAAAAAAGTACTGGTTTAAACAAATGAATATCAAATATAATAAATTTTATTCAAAATATTGGAATTCTGTGTTTGTCCATCCAGTCACGTTAGTGCCTAGGGTGATGTTTTGTGAGCTTGTTATCCCTACTGGAGAAAACTTGAAGTGCCATTGTGTACTCTGCTCTGATCCTACCACTTCATTCATTCATTCATTCATTCATTCATATATATGTATTTAAATTTTTTATGCACAGCATCTTAGTCATTTTTTTGGTCTTTTTGAGACAGGGTCTCCCTGTAGCCCCAGCTGTCCTGGAACTCACTATGTAGACCAGACTGGCTTTGAACTCACAGAGATCCTCCTACCTCTGCCTCCTGAGTGCTGGGATTAAAGGCGTGCACCACCATGCCTAGCCTTAATCATTTTTATACCACCTTCCCCAATGGCACCCTCCTATAGCACCCCATTGAATTTCATGTATTCTGTCATTTATGTTAAGGCCTATCGAGTCAAGTTAGCGTCCTCTGATGTACCTCAGTACCAGTTCATCCCACCGGGATCTAGAGTCACTCCCTTAAAGAAGATCAACTTTTCCTCACCCAGGAGTAATCAGCTGCCTAATAGCTTTGGTTAAGATTGGGGTCTGCTGCTCATTTGCCCAGTGCTATGCTGGATTTTTGTCTGCTTGAGTTTGCATGGGACTTGTGTATCACCACTGCTCTAAGTTCATGTGAGCAATGTCCCAAGAGCCTGTGAGACTCTGTTTCCCTACGGTCATACACCTCCTTCCCTGGCTCTTATAATTTTTCCAACCTGTCTTCTGCAATGGTCCCTGAGCCCTAAGTTCATTGCTCTCTGTTGCATGGGGGAGTTTTGTTGATGAGAGTTGAGAGATGCATTTGTATTCTCTCTATCCCTTGTTCTACTACGTCCTATGAGTCTTAGGTGTAGAGATTCCATTGTAGGTGTGTCACTTAGGGTTGGGCAATTCACAGACACTTATTTTCTGTGTGTGACCACTTGCAGAACTCTGTATCATTTTCCATCTATTGCAAAAGAAACTTCTTTGATGAGCGATGACTGGCATACAGGTGTGTAAATATAAGGATCCATAGTAAGAAGTTACATTTGTCTAGGGATGTGACAGCCTTTGGGCTTTCTCTAAGATCTATGACCTCTTCGGCCATGTGTATTTGGCTATTTTTATGGTAAGACACATGAGTTCTAATAAGTTCAGTTAGGTAGCTGTTGATTATCCCCAAGATAAAAGTGCCGTTTTGTCCCCAGTATAGTTTGCAGTGCTGGTTATGGTCGTGATTATTAGGCTTGAAAGTTGGGATTGGACCATTCAGTGATTGCTGTTCTCTTGTAGTAGCTTGCATAGTGTTCTCTAAAACTATGAGAGCTAGATTTCAGGGAGGAGGCTTCCAGGCCAGTTCCAGCTCCATTGCTCCAAGTCCTGTGTCCAAAGTATGTCTTATCTTCAGCAATCGGGTCTTACCTTCAAGTTCTAGGAGGCAATCAAGGGCTGTGGCAATAGCCTCCAACCACTTTATTCTTATAGTCACTTGTAGACAACAGCCCTGAGACTGATGTCTTCTGGTATCACAGACTCACAGCATTCTTTGGCCATACATAGGCCAATTAGAATTGTCAGGACATTACTGCCCCACGAGTATTCCATAACCAATGAAAGACAAAAGTTTCTGGATTAAACGCCCTAGTTTCCTTGCTTATTAGTGAGTTAATTCTGAGGTTTATGTAGCTTGTCAGAGGGTCCTCGAAAGAACACAACCACAGAAGCATCTTACTTCTTAGTGCAATTCTCATTAGCGGAATTAGGAGAGTTATTAATGAACAGCCCTGAATATAAAGATTTGCTCTTGAGGAGTATATCAAGGGCTGAGGCTGTACCTCAGTGGTAGAGTACTTGTTTAGCGTGCATAAGGCCCCAAGGTTGATCTCATTCACCAGAAAAAGAAAGAATAAGGAAGCATATAGAGAAAATTCTTAGATAACATCTACTTAGGAAAAAGGAAGAAGTAGGGAAAAGGGATTGAACCAGAGGATCCCACAGCGAGCCAGGATAGCACTTCAGAATGGACCCATTGAGATCAAGGTAGAAGATGTTACAGCCCCTAATGGCCAATCAATGGATGTGGCTGCCCACAGGTAGAGACTTGGGGCAAGGCCTCTCTCCTGATGAGAACAATTTCCAGTGAAGGACTCAGATCAGAGTCATCAGCCACCAAAATTCCTGGCATCTGGGGGAGTGAAGTCCTCTCTCCTGAGGTGAAATCTGGACCATGTGCCACAGTGCTGCCTCATCAGCTCCCCCAGCCCGCTTTCACTTCTCTCACTAACCTAGAGCCATCTCCAAGAGAGCCGTGTATACCTAATACTTCAGTATCTGCTGTTGGAGAAACTCGAGCAGATAGGAACAGTACGGCATCTTGGTTGCTGTTGTTGCTGTTCTAATGTGCCCTGACAAAAGCAACTTAAGGGAGAAAGGGTATGTTCCGGCTTACGCTGGAAGGTTATAGTCTGTGACGGAAGTCACATTAGCAGGTGCTTGAATCACATCGCATCCACAGCCAAGTAACTGAGAGCTGTACTGGCAAATGCATGCTGCTGTAAAAGTACATTCCCATGTACTGTTTTATTCATTCTGTAGGTGTGAAAGATGTTCCACAGTGCACATGTGGGTGTCAGATAACAACTCTCAGAGGCAGTTCTCTCCTTCCACCATGTGGGTTTTGAACTCAGGTCATCAGGCTTGGTAGCAAGCACCTTTGCCCACTGAGCCATCTCAATGACCCTCCTTTCTCCATTTATGCAGTTCAGGATCCCATCCAGGGAAGGGTGCCACCCACAGTGGGTAAGCCTTCCCTCAATTACTGATTTGAAGAGGCCCATCTTCCAGATGATTCTAGATCCCCAAGTTGACATTAACCACTGCATGTGGTCTGCACTTTCAAGAAAAACAATCTGAGAAGAAGGTATTCAATAGACCAGAGGGTTGAGAGTTAAGAGACTGACTAAATAGGCAAGAAATAGATTCATCTGCATGCCTTGTCCAGATGAGAAGATTAAATTGAGATATGGAGATTGTAGTGAAATTGTCATTATATAAGTAATATATCCAGAAAAGAGAGATAATTTTCAGAAAAGGGGTTAATTTGGTTTTAGAAATTTTTGAAGTACTGGTGTGCTTAACAAATGGAGTATTTTAGCAGGAAGGTGTGCATTCAGGTCAAGGTATAGTTTGTACTAGGCATTTATAAAAAGGCCAGCAATTATAGGATTTTTAAAAAGAAGGGAGCTACAGTCAATCAACAATGGCAGAACCAGATCCTGTCTGTTCCTACACCTCCATGGTCTACACACTGCAGACATCACTAATCAATCATGAAAATTTCCTCTATAGTGTTTGAAATTACCCCAGAGTCATTCCTAGCAGTGTACTCTATGAAGCCATCCTAATTCATCAGATGTGGCTCATGATAGGGCAAAGTCTAGGACAAAGTCTTTGCTATTCTTGTCTGATGGAAGCTAAGAAATGAAGATTTGTTCAAAGTAGAGAGTGAGTGGGAATCATTTTCAACTCTAGAGAGATAGGTGGGAACAAAGCCCGAAGAAAGCCAGGAGGGCTAAGAAAATGGAGGTCTTATAAAGTAGTTAGTTTCTGGACAGCTTCAAGGAGCAAGCAAGGATCCAGGCCTGCACTCCCAGGACTGGGGAGGCTGACTTGGGAGGACCATGAGTTCCAGACCAGCCTGGGCTAGCTATTGAGACTGTCTCAAAAAACAAGGTCAAACAACAGCAAAAAGAGCACAGCTTTGCAATTAAACGCAGACATTCAGCTGCCTGCTGAAGCAGGTACTGTGTTAGCCGGGAGGTATGGACTATGATTGCTGAAGGTTGAGTTACTAATAACACTCTGTGATGCTCAACCTGTGTTTAAGAAATAAGAGCAGTTGCCTGGTATGGTGGCACATGCCTTTAGTCCCAGCTCTCAGGAGACAAAGGCAGGTGGATCTCAGTGAGTTCAAGACCAGCCTGGTCTACAAAGTGAGTTCAGGCCAGCTGGGACTGCAGGGTGACCCTGTCTCAAAAATGAAAGAAAGAAAGAAAAAAAGAAAGAAAGAAAGAAAGAAAGAAAGAAAAAGAAAAGTAGTTACAAGTGGCAAGGCAGTGCATATTACATTTGCTCTGTGGATGAAATTTTACTTCATTTCCTTCACCTCTTTGAAGGGCACAGTAGGCACCTTGATGCTCATGTACATTGGATTGGGCCATTGTGATGGTTAATCCTGGTTGTCAACTTGACTGGACTAAGGAACAAATAAGAGAAAAGGATCTTCGGATTGGACCACCTCAACCCGGATGGCCCACCCCAAATGTGGGCGTTACCTTCTGCCGGCAGGCAGTATAAAGGGCCACAGCAGAGGGAGCTGGTCCCTTTTTTCCTGTGGCTTGCCTCTCTCACTGGTGAGTTTGTCTTGCTGCTGTGATCAACCCTTCGGATCCCAGTGTGTACTGAGACCGGCAGATCTCCTGGAATCCACCGGGCCTTCAGCACCAGATTGGGACTGCTGAGACATCCAGCCTTGCAGACTGAGCAGTTCCCTGGATTCTCAGCATCTCCAGTTCGGCGCAGCTACTGTTGGACTACTTGAGCTCTGTCACGTGAACAAATCAATAAATTGTATATAGTTATATATTCATCCTGTTGCTTCTGTTTCTTTAGAGAACCCTGACTAATACTGTATGAATATTTTCTCTTTGTATGCAGTATATTAATGTATGTACCTGTGTGTACAGGTGGACTAGCCATACATGTCCACATGGAGGCCAGGAATTGACACAGGATGTGTCTCTTCTCCACTTTATTTTTTGAGACAGTCTGTCACTGAACCCAGAGACTACCATTTCAGCTACACTGACTTGGCCAGCAAGCCCATGGGACCAGCCTGTCTCTGCACACTGAGGTTATAGTCATGTATGGCCGTGACTGGCTTCTGCATGGATTCTGGCCGCTGAACTCAGGTCCTCACTTTACCCACTCAACTGTCTTCCTGGGTCCTACAGTGTGAATTTTGCTTGGATATTCAAATATATTTTGTAGACACTAGAAAAAAAATCCCTAAGGGGAAAAAACAATCTCAAAATGTCAGTAGCTGTAGATGTTGGAAGACCACTTGTCAAAGCAGAGCAGTGTCTTCCGTTTCCTATACTCAAGAAGTTGATTTTAGACATGTAGGAGAAAATCAGAGACAGCATAGAGATAGCCAGATAGACAAACTTTGAGCACCCAAGAGTTTGTCCCAGGAATCATCCCAACTCTGACTTTGACTTTGAGCCAGTAGTTCAACCCCTCAGAGTCCTTTGTTTTCTCATCTGGACAATGAGAATTCAGCCCCAGGAACTCTGGCTGAGAGAAAGTCTATGATTCGTCCACAGCCAGTCCACCTTCCCCCAAGTTTATTTGGTTGACTCTTCATCAATAATTTATATACACCTGCAGCCCAGCTCTGCATAGAGCCAAATGCTCTCTGGTTGTTCTATTTCCAACTGAAACAAAACCCCGTGGTCTCTGCCTTCTAATGACACCACACAAGGCCTTGAGTTTTAGAGGTCAAAGTGGATGACATCCACAGTGTTTTCAAAATTCAAAATTTCTAAGAAGAGAGCATCAATATTAATTAAGTGCTGGCAGCTGTCAAGATTCCTTAATATTCTAAAAAATATGCATGCTCACTGGTGCTATGTGCCCCGAAGGAATTTGGATGCACCTGCGGGTTTGGTTACTGTATCAATTGGACCACATCCAAAGGCCACAGCACTCAGCTTCCTGCATCTTAAGTGTGTTCTGACTGAAATTCTGATGAATGTCTACAGAACTGAGCGAACTACTGCCCCAAACCATTAAAATCAGTGGGCAAATTTGAAACATGTAAGTTATTAATGCCCCTAAGTGATAAAGCAGAGAGCTGGGCTATGTGTTTCTTAAAACGTTGTACATTGGGGGCTGGAGAGATGGCCTAGTGGTTAAGAGGTCCGACTGCTCTTGCAGAGGACCTGGGTTCAATTCCCAGCACCCACATGGTGGCTGAGAACCATTTTTAACTCCAGTTCCAGGGGAATCTGATGCCCTCTTCTGACCTCTGCGGCACTGCATGACACGGGTGCACAAACCTATATGCAGACAGTACATTCATACACATAAAAATAAATAAATAAAATAAAAAAATACATAAAAATTTTTTTGCACAGTAAACAACTCTGGGAAGACAGAAAACAAGTCAAAGGAACATGTCTAGATGCCATCTGTATACAAGCCAGAGCTGACTCCTAGCTCGGGGACGGGCAAGTGACGGCCGCTCCTGGTTTCCTGGCCTTGTGGTTCTCTCCTTAGCTATTTTGACCACTGTTTTCCAGTTTGGCTTCTTCTCTTTCTTCCTCCATCACTCTTTCAAGGCTCACCCATATTCTGGAATTAAAAATACCTCTGTTGGTGAGAAGACCTCTGCATCACCCCAATAACCCAGCACCCCTATGGGGAGAGAGACTATGAGTCTGCCTGCTGCCACGGGGCACGCATTGCCTGCTCCCAAGGCGTAGTCCCGGGCCTCACCATCCACCCTACGCTTGACTTGCCCCCCTGCACCCCACCTCGTGCTTCTCTCTCACCTTAACAGGCACTGGGTCCCTTTTGAGCCATTCCCCTTTTCTAGCCGCCTTCCTTCGGTTTCATCTGCCCTGCTCAGTGATCGCCCAGCATCACTGGTCCAGCCTGTGCTTTCCACTGCAGTTGGAAAGGGCTTCCTCAGACAAAAGTCCAATCATGTCTCCTTCTGCTGGTGTCCTTCCTGGACTCTGCAAAGGAAGTCCTTCGTTTCCAGCTCCAGAGACTTCTTGACCTTGTGACTGTGGCTACCTCATCTGTTGCCCTTCTTCCCAGATGGCCTCTTTATCTGCTGGCCTCTTGCTCATCCTCCAAGACGCCCCTCCAGCTGCACCTCCTCTGGGAATATCCCTTAAACCCCAGACTACCCCTTTCCCCACAAGCCATATCGGGCCCAGTTCTAGCCTCCAGTACCTATGATGTTTTCTTATGCAGCTGGGGCTGGAATCATTTGAAGACCTGCCCACTTGTAAGCCTGGCACCTGGGCTGGGAGGACATAATGAGTTAGACAGAAGAGGTGTCTTGGTGTTTTTTCTATACTCTACACATCAGAGTTCTCTACACCTGTGACTTCTTAAAGGACAACTCAGAGGGCCAGTGGCTCATGGAAGAGAAAGAAGAAAGAGAAAGAGAAAGAGAAAGAGGGAGAGGAAAGGAGAGGGAGGAAAGAGAGTTAGCGAGCGGGGAAGCGGGGGGGGGGGGAAGAACTATTTACATTTTCTGTCCACATATCAGAGTCATGCAGTTTTAGTTCTATAATACTATATCAGACTAAGCTGTCACAAAGGATTGCAGACGTAGAGAGGACATAGCTGCTCCCTCTTGATGAAGAGTGCCACCGTTGCACCAGGCTCTGCAAATACCTTGGGCACTTTGGAAAATATCATCTGCCACATTTTTGGTCAGGAAGCTTCATCCTATGGTGAGTTCTTGGTTATCTACATCCCATTTAATGAGCATATAAGACAAGAGGACTGCAGCAGACCTGTGACAGGTGCCGCAGAGGCTGGGGAAGGCCATCCAGAGTCACTGTGAGATACACGAGATCCCACTGAACAACTACAGAAGGCTTGAGGTTTTCCAGAGTCCCCCAGGCATGCTATTTGGCCACTGGCTACTTAGAATAGAAGGAAGCATTTGGGCTCTAAGTCAAAGCTGTCATAAACTAGCTCTATGGCCTTTGCAACCTGTGGACTGCAGGTTCCACATATGAGCCAAGACATGTTCTTTGCCGGGGCCACTCTGTATATTGTATGGTACAAGCAAGATTGGGCTGCATCCCATGAAAAGGCAGACTGATGAAAAGCTCACTGACCTGGGCTGTGGCTCCACCCCTCCAGAGTGGAGACTTCAGATGGCTTCCTTAGCAAGATAAGGAAAATTTAATAAGCCTGTCACCCCACCTTGCCTCATAAACCCCAAGGACTAATGTTGCCTGACTTCCAGGCTATACTATTCGACTTTGCTACCTAGGTTTATCAGGCCAATGTTATTCATCCCATGCACATCAGAATTAAATCACAGTTTTTATGTTAGTGATTTGGCTTAGGTTGATATTGCCCCATCTGGATGAAATAAGAGATGCATTTTTCTGCTGTACAACTGATAATAACAAAAAAGCTGAAAAATATTTTAAAATACCAATTTTGTAAAAGGCCTAAATGGTTCACAATTGTCTAGGAGTTTTAGAGAAAGTTTTTCTTTTAAATATTAAAATTTAACTAAATTAAGTTTAAAATAAATTTCAGGTAAATTAATATTAATTAAAATGAATTTACATTTTAAATTGCATTATGCCGTAGTCTTCAGATTTTTATCTTTTTATCTGAACACATGCAAACATCCAGGAAAGTAATCATGATATAGAGAAATAGGCAAATGGCAAAGGGACAGTAGCTCTCTGCTGTGACGTGAGCCTTGCAGCCTCCCTGGGTTCTTCTAACTGCTGGTGGGAAGCCCAGCTGTCTCACACTGACTTACAGACTATTCTTTGCAGAAAATATATATTGGATGCTTTCCAATAAACCCAATGCTGGGAATAAAACCACTAATAAATGCCATCCCAGTTTTTGATATCCCATCTATACTATATTATAATGTAATATCTGGGGCCAGAGTACTCTTTGGAAGGGTATGTGCTTAGCATGTGTGAGGCCCTAGTTTGATCCTCAGTACTACAACAAAATAAATACATAAAAAAGAATGCATGGATATTGAAGAATACCGAGGGGCAAACACTATTCTAATACTATTTCTGTTAGTATATGTATTATTATAGTCTGTTAGTATTTATATAAATTTTCTTTTTGGCTATATGATAAGTGCAGTTATAATATAATATAAAAACTTTTATATTGTTTTCTTCTGAATAAGACCTTTGTGTCAATGCTAGTAGTTAAGATGCTAAAAGAGAGAACTAGAATTTTCTTAGAACATTCCAAAGGTAGAAGCATCTAGTATGAGACTGGGGGTACTGTGTCTTTTGAAACTCCCTCAGGGCTCTGCTTGTTATAGTGAGATGTTTACCATTCCTTGAGACACGCTCATAGAACAGTATCATCCATATGATGACTGGCAGTGACGTCAACAAGCTAAGTCCCCGACAGCTCTGAAACCCATCTTCTAAGAAGTCTGTTGCTGGCTCGGCCTTCCTCCTCCTGAGGCAGCCTTGGTGGTTTCTGGCGAAGGGCACTGGGCTGTGCCACCTTCTGTTCCTTCCTTCTGCTTATTAGGTTTCTTCAACGTTACTTAGACTGCTTCTGTTTACTCTGCTGCTATCACGTGTTCATTTCTTCTTTTTTGCAGTGGTGAGGCTTGAACCTAGGGTCTTACACATGCCTGTCATATATTCTCTACCACTGGCTGTGTCTCCAGCCTGAGGCTGTCCCATGAAGCTCCAGTCCTGTCATCCTGTCATTTAGGATGTTGTTTAGATATCAATGATCAATAAATAGTGGACTTAAAATGACTCATTTCCATGGGTGTGTACAGGAAGATTCCGGATCTTTACTACACCCACAAACCTACTATAGATAAGGACCTTCGAGGAGCCAGAGCCTGAAGCCTCTCCCCACTCGTGCTTTGGGTCTCTGGATGGACCTGCCTGGTCACTGGGTGGGGTCAGACCTTGGGTTTATGCAGTTTGGGGGCCCTCAATGCAGGGAAGCAGATCCACTAAGAATGCAGAATTCTGTCCAGTTCTTGGGAGAACCCCAGGCAAGTGGGAGGTTCTTCCTTTATCTAATTTGGTTTTACAGTAAACTCAATCCTGGCTGACACTGCCATAGTCTTTCCTAAGAAAGATGTCTGCCCCTTCTATAATTTACTGTAAACTAAAAGGTGTCAGGATGAGCTGGGAAACAGCCTGGGTTAGGGCCCTTCAGTGTTAAACATTTCCAGATAAGCTGACATTTTCAAAATGTACAAGCCAAAATGACAGGGAAAGAAGGAGAAAAAAACAGATGCTGTAGAACATACCATCTTTGTCTCTGTGAGAAATATGGAAGAAATGTAAACACTAGCCTGAAACTTCATACATTACAAAACCTACATTGTGGCCCTGTACAGCTTGCCTAACTTTTGGAGTCTTCTTCTTTAAGGTTTCCTGACCTCATGCGATATATGTTGCATTAGTTATTTTTCTTATTGGTCTGATAGCTGAGAGACACAACGTAAGGGGCTTATATTGGCTCATGTTTCAGAGGTGAAAGCATGCTGAAGTTTGCGGCAGTGGTAGTATGTCCTGTAGCCTGTTCACACTGTAGTGGACCAGGAAGTGCAGGGCAGCTATGTGGTGACACCCTCGAGATTTGTGGCGGGGCCCACTTTGTCCCAGGATGACCCATGTGGAAAACTCATGCAGGAAAGCACACCATGTGTACACAGGTTGAGGTCCAAATGCAGAGAGAGATTTTATTCCAACATGTCTGCTTAAATATCCATCATGACTCAATTCTCAGGGCCGAATGCTAAATCTTTATACCCCATGGGTGTAGCCAGGGAGGTACCATTGGCTTAGAATCCAACCCATCTTAACTAAGTTTTCCTACATCTCACCCTTTTAATTTTATTTTTTTTAATTTTTCGGAGAGGCAGGGGAGCACATGGGTGAGGCTAACAACCCAAAGGAACCTGAATTTTGAATAGCCAGCTGCTCAAGCCTGTTTTGAGTGCTAGGCAGTGGGGGGCAGGTCAGACCTGAAACTTTATTTTCATACTAATTAATTAGTGTGAAAATAAAGTTTTAATTAAAGGCCAATTAATATCCAAAATTCCCAACCATGAAGAAAGCTGATTGTCAAGGATAAACAATGAATGTAAGTAACATTCGTGTAAAATCAATTAGCAAATATCTATGTCCATATTTTGAACAACCCAAGGTTCCCATAGTCCAATTGGAGAAGCTTGTATGCACAAGCATGTTGATCAAATATGAGTCCAGTCTATATTGTTGTAGTCTCATGATTCACCCCAATCTCTCCGCAACCCTTACCTTCTACCATGCCTCCTCTTCTGCAAGTTGTTCCCTAGGCTTTGGGAAAGGGGCACAAGTGGGTGAGAAGCAAAGCAGTCTATTTTCTCTGGAGATGGTATTTTGGACTCTAGTCTGTTCAGGTTGTTTCCTTTCATGGGTTGACAGCTTATCCAGGGTATCTTTTTAATCCTACTAACAAAGCACAAGCAATTAGATGTACAGGCATTTAAACAGTACTAACTATTATGGCAAGCTAAGCTGTGAGCAAGATGACAAGTTCTGCTGGGCGTGGTGGCGCACGCCTTTAATCCTAGCACTTGGGAGGCAGAGGTAGGCGGATCTTTGTGAGTTCAAGGCCAGCCTGGTCTACAGTAGTGAGTTCCAGGACAGCCGGAGCTACAGGGAGACCCTGTCTCAAAAAGACCAAAAAAAATAAAAATAAATTTAAAAAAATTAAAAAAAAGATGACAAGCTCTTACTGTGGCTTATAACATCTCCTAACCACTAGAGGATGTAAGCTTGTGGCAGCAGCCATGAATTATTCCTCCAAGTAGAGAGCTAATAGCCAATTAGATTTGGGATATATATAGACACATGGCTGCCACTGTTGCATAGTATCTCCAGGCAGTTGAGGTGTAGCTGATACTGACAGAGGAGTCTTGCTTGACTCAAGGAGACCAATATTTTGCTTTATTGCTTTAGTAGCCTTTGGTAATGCTCTCTGGCATTTCAGAGGCCAACTGTACATTAGCAAGTGTCATCTCATAACATTTTTCCATGCTTACACCAGGTCTTCGATAACAGGGACTTACTGCCTTTCTCCTTGCAGATATCCCATTTTTACAGACAAAAGGCCTTTATAATTTGGGGGGCTTAGATCCCCTAGCCAACATCTCCTTGGCAGAATAATCCATTGCTGATATCAAAGCTCTCCTGTATTAATATATTTTGCTTAATTACACAGCTTATAAAGACTTTACTATTATATTTGGCTCTAAATAGAGAATTATCCTTTCACAATTCCTATGTCTATCATCAATTAAAGAAGAGTATACCGTTTTATAAGATTACATTATAACATTGGCTCTAATCTACAGTTAGGAAATGACTTCATTACCATCATGTTTTCTTTTTCCTATAAAAGGGAAGAGGTAGGAAGTTTCTCAGCATCTGGAAGGTAAACTTCATTAGGGCACATTATAAACAGTTATCCGAAATAGAATTCAGAGAGATGCTCAGTGTCTGTGACTCAGGCAATCTGAGGTTCCTCTTTCTTTTTTTTTTTTATTAAATTTATTTATTTCTGTATGTGTATGAATGTACTGTCTGCATGCAAGTTTGTGCACCCATGTCGTGCAATGCCATGGAGGTCAGAAGAGGGGGGTCAGATTCCCCTGGAACTGGAGTTCTCCTGGAATTGGAGTTTCAGATGGTTCTCAGCTGCCACGTGGGTGCTGGGGATCGAACCCGAGTCCTCTGCAAGAGCCATCAGCGCTCTTAACTGCTAGGCCATCTCTCCAGCCCAGGTTCTTCTTTCTTTAATGTTCGGATGGGTCAGCCTCTCTGCTGGCATTTCCCAGTCCATCCTGCACAGCCAAAAGTTGTACATTTTCAGGCATTTAGTGGTTTTTTTTTACCTGTGGGAACATACAAATCTCCTCCCATTGTTAGTTTCAAGACCTCAAAATTGAAAATTTATCAAAAGGTTTGGAATACAGAAGGAATATTATACCACTTCCCTCTTTTTGTTTTTTAAATTTTATGTTTTGATCTATAGATTTCTAAGTTGTATTACAATACCCATAAACAGGAAACCAGGTGTAAGTTTTCATCAATTCAATCACCCAAACGTGTTTTTTTTCATTGATTGGTGCTACTTATTTGGGAAGTGAACTTAAACTTAATTTCTTTAAATTATCCTACAATTAAAGGAAAAATGTTACAAGGTGATACTGTATAACACAGAAAAATATAGAGACCATTTGTGTTCCTTAACCCCAAAGTTATTGTTGGAAATTCAATACAGATTATAAATAAAACAATTAACATTTTATACTCCCAATTAGTTCAAATTTATTACCATTTTAAACTGCAAACCTTACAAAGTGGATTTTAATAACTATCTTCCTCCAAGCTCTGGGCCTTCTCCAGGCCTGTCATGAAAACCTGCTTTAAAGATTTTTCAATATCTAGCTCTTAATAAAATTTTCTTTTACAGTTCTTATGCCCATCAGTTAATTAAAGACTGGCTAGATATGCCCCATGAGAAGTTGTTACCATCATTACCATCATGATGTTTTTTTGTTTTTGTTTTTGTGGGAGCTTCCTTTGTCATGAACCGGTGAATTGCAGGCCTGCTAAGGGGAGGGGGACACAGTGCCCACTTTGTGGACAGTGTGGGGAACTGGCCTTATTGGATAGAGGACAGTTGGTCACTTCTGTGACCTGACCAGAGAGGTAACTTCCTACTCGGGTCCTTAGCCTGGGACAACGAGACACGTTTTCCACTCTTGGCAGTGACTTTCCACCTGCCCAAGTCCAGGACAGGAATTTCACACCAGCTTCCCAGATTGGTGGTCCACAAAGGGAGCCTTTTTCCAAACCAACTGGTCACCCAAATGAAATGCAGGCCTCAACACCAGCTACCCACTGGTCATCTGAACAAAATGCAGGCTTAGCCTGTATGCACGCAAAAATTAAAAAATGGCGGCTGCGAATTCTTCAATGATGTTAATCGGAATTCATTTTTTTTATTTTTTAAATTTAAAAATTTTTATACCTTTTATTTTTTATTCCCAAATACCCAAAAACTTATTAAAACTTTAATACAATGAAAGCCTGGTTGTATCTTTTAGATGTTGAAAGAGCGTAACCAGTAGGTGGCAGTGTAGATTCATTATTTTAAATTTTTAAATACATAACCCATAACCTTTGTTGAAATTGAATTATGTTTTGGCTGTTTAATATAAATTTGCATCTTGAGAAGGAAGGGCCACGTTCCAACTCAGAGGCAATGTTTTTGCTGGTATCATGTCTGTTAACCTTATAATATACTTAGAACACAAGTACACACATCCATACACATGTGTGTGTGCACATACATACACACATACATACATACATACATAATAAAGGTTTATTAGGTTGACCTGTAAGGGAAGAAAGCCATATTGTTTGATGTCCAATGAAAAACATGAAATCTTGGTTATTTTTACATAATTAGAATAAATGTCCTAGTAATGCATGAAACAGCTGAGATCCATATGCCACCTCTTAGGCCCATTTCCAACCATTTGCCTTTAATGAACTATCTCTAAAGTTTACTCCTATTCTTTCCCTATCCTGTCCCTTCTGGTTAACTATGCCTAAACTGTCCCTCTGCTAAGCCTAACTGTCCCTATGCTATTTACAAATCTAAAGATTGAGGATTTCCAAACGTAGACAGGCCAAAGTTGTTTGTAGTCTTGGAACGATCCATCTTGTCTTATTATTAAGGACTTCGGAAGAATAATAATAATTATCCACAATCACAACAAGTATAACCATTATTAATTAACAATAATTATTATTAACCATTATCAGTCACAACAATCATTAATAATTATTACAAATAACAATTGTCAATAATAATAACCAACAACAATGGACAATTTACCATTAGAGTGAATTTCTATCAATTGTGATTAATAATTATATCTATAACTATAACTATAAATAACAATTACTACTAATAATTAACAATAATCTATCATTAAACTGAGTAATATGCATACTATAAACCCAATTAAAAATTGTTAACAATAAGGGGTATAACACAAACATTTTCTGTGAATTGATTCTATTTTTGTTTATAGTCAGCTAAATAGATTTAAACCCGTAGAATTATAATGAATTAAAAGCGGGAACTTGCATTCACTCACACATACACACAGCTTGAAGATGGGCTTAAAGGAACATAAAACAGTTTTATTCAAAAAATTTCTCATTTAAATTGAACCAAAATATCAATTTACGTTGTTAAAGAGACTTTTATCAATGGTCCTTTAAAAAAGACAATTTATCGGAGCAAGTTTGTTTTGTTAGAACTCCAAGGCCTGTAAATTTTCCTAGAAATCCATCTATCTTGTTTCCAAAATGCTGAAATCAAAAGGATGTTACCTAAAATCAAAATTTAAAGGTCATGATTTAGATGCCATGTGCTCAGTGCAGCAGCTGGTATGCATGCACAGCAGGCAGGCTGATGGTGCCAGACCAGAGCTCAGACCACATGTGATCTAGAATTCTGTGAGAAGAGATTTTTAAGGTGAAACACATTTAAAAGGAGCAAGATAAAATTAAATCGACCATATCTAAGGTACCTGGGGGTTAAGTAAAAATATTACACTCTAAGTTAAACATGCTGAGATGGATTTGAATTACTGTTAGCTAAATCCCAACCTTGGATCTACAAATAGCCAGCAGGTTTTAGGTAAGAAGAGTTAGATTTAGAAAAAACCCATAAGAAGACAAGAGAGCAACACACTTTTATACAAAAACAGATTTTGTATACAAAATTTAAAAGAAAAATGGCCAAGGCTTGAAATTATCTGGAAGAGGCTGCTCTTGGAGGAGGGCAGTTCTGTGAAAGGCCTTAATTTGCAACAGAAAGAAGTGTGCTCAGGTTGAGGAGAGCTACCAGGAGAAAATTTACATATGAACAAGTTAAGATTGGAACCGAACTTGAGGAGCTGGTTCCTCACAGCAAGAGTCTTTCTTTGGAGGGGGGGGGTGGAATTTAAAACCAGAAAGTTTTTCAGACCTGTAGAATTATGAAAAATTGTTCTTAAGGCCAAACATAACTGCTAAGCCTTAATATTAAATTCAGCCTTGAGGTCAGTGGCTTTTATAGCCTGCAGGAGTGACCCTGCCAGGAGGCACATGCCTGGTAGGCATTGGGTGCTCCCTCTGAACCAAATCAGAGGCAGGCTGCTCTCCATGTGTACAAAGCCACATGCCCTCAGACCACTGTCCCATCCACTGAAACCAGCAGGAAAGACGGCTCCACCATAATAGATAGATATCAGGAGAGAGAGAAGAAAAAGGCAACATTTAGGGGTATGCATACCTAAGTTGTCAAGGTTTCCTTCTGCCCCACATACAGACGCCAATTGTGGTGATGCTGTCGAGATTTGTGGCAGCGCCCATTTGTCCCAGGATGACCCATGTGGAAAACTCATGCAGGAAAGCACACCACGTGTACACAGATTGAGGTCCAAATGCAGAGAGAGATTTTATTCCAATGTGTCTGCTCAAATATCCATCATGACTCAATTCTCAGGGCCGAATGCTAAATCTTTTTGTCACTACACCCCACCCCATGGGTGTGGCCAGGGAGGTACCATTGGCTTAGAATCCAACCCATCTTAACTAAGTTTCCCACACAGCTACAAATGGGAGTTTGTTCAAAGGCCCCTTGTGACCTGCTTCCACCAGGCAGGCTGACCTCTTCATGGCTCCTAAAACATTGCCACCTTCTGGGTAGCAAATCCTCAGTACATATGCCTGCAAGGGAGATTCCAGATTCAAACAAAACAGTTATCTTCTGTGGTGGTTTGAATGAGAGTGTCCCCCCCATAGGCTTTAAGTATTCAGACATTTTGTCTCCAGTTGGTGGCACTGTTCTTGGAGGTCTTAGAAGGTGTGGCCATGCTGGAGGAAGTACGTCATTGGGGGCGGGCTTAGTGAGTTTAACAAGCCTTGCGGTCTCCAGTCTCTCTCTCTCTCTGCTTCCTGCGCTCATTGCGAGATGTGACCCTCGGCTTGCTGCTCCAGCCCTGGCCACCATGCTTCCCACCACAATGGACTCTGATTCCCTGGAACCGTCAATCGTAAGCTCAAATAAACTCTTCCTTTGATAAGTTCCCTTTGTCATGGTGTTTTATCACACCAACAGAAAAGTGACTAACACATCTTCTAAGTCCTATGACCTGACAAAGAAATAAAAGTGATCCTTTAGCCACAAAAATCCTTTGCCAATTAAAATCTCACAGAGGTTCTGCCTCTTTGGTTGTTCCAAGGCTGGTCCCCATGTGTTACATGGGGTCATCTAAGGGCTGTACTTATAACAATGTCCATCACCTAGTGAATGTTGTGTTTGTCATTGTTACTGTTCATCCAACGGTAGCTGCCCTTATTGATAGATATGAGGCTTTCAAGGCTGGAATTGCCAGGAATCCCTGAGTTCTCATTCTTTTTTACAGAGAACCATGCTTTAAGTGTTCACCCACAAATGGTGAAGATCCTTAGAAAGTGGAACCCTAATATCAAGACATACATCAAATCACCCAAACACATGGTTGGGAGTGTCTGTGCTCATTAATATAACCTAGGGTCTGCAATTCCTATAGGGCTTACCCAGCCGTGGTAAGATCTCTTTTCTTAAATTACTAGGCTTCTTTTAAGCATAATGCAACCCATTGGTGGCATCATCTATTCATGTCCTAATATGTAAAAGTCAGTGGGCTAAGGGATGGGTGAGGTATACACAACCCGAAATTATTATGCATCCAGAAAGTACCAGGTGTTCTTTCTATGAGCTTTGGGCATATGGGCTCATTTCTAATCTGTTTTATAAAAAGAGAGCACTGAGCATGGTAGCACATGCATTTATCCCAGGCAGCGTCTGGGGCAGAGGCAGGGGCAGGGGCAGGGGCAGAGGCAGGGGCAGGGGCAGGGGCAGGGGCAGGGGCAGGGACAGGGAGATCTTTGTGCATTTCACATCCTGAAATACCCTGTCACTAGAGAGACAGAGGAGAGAGAGAGAGAGAGAGAGAGAGAGAGAGAGAGAGAGAGAGAGAGAGAGAATCTAGTCATATAAGTTATTTCAGGGGGGGACTCTTTTTGAGACAGGGTCTCCTTTTAGTCCCAGCTAGTCTGGAACTCATTATTGTAGACCAGGTTTGCCTTGATGTCACAGAGGCTCACCTGCCTCTGTTTCCTGATTACCAGGATTAAAGCCATTCACATCCATGCCTGCCTGAAGTTAAATCATTTTTGCAAAGTCAAAAACTAATGGCTGTTGGAGGTAGAATCTGAACCTCATTCCCTGCTTTAAATTGTATCTTCTGCCTTCACTAATCCTCCATAGATCCTTGGCCTGTCCTTTAGGACATCATAGCCTTCGAGAAACAAGTGATTACTATCTTATTGCTTTAACTTCTTATTGAGTTTTAACTGGGAAGATTTTGTACCAGAAATAATAACAGTATGGTATTATTTTCAGGGTTCAAAGTCAAATGGGATTATGAATATTTCTTTGTGGTTTATAATTCATTATTGTACTAGTACTTCATATTCATTGAAGAAAACTTTTAAAGGGGGATATATATTTGTGCTGGATAGCTTTAGCTGTCAGTTTGACATACTTGGCTTGAGGGAGCCTCGATTGGGGAATTTCCTCCTGGGACTGGCCTGTGGCCCTGTCCATTTTCTTGATTGTTGATCGATGTGAGAGAGTCCAGCCCACTGTGGTGGCACCACCTCTGGGAAGTTGTTCTATACAGTATAATAAAGCAGGCTGAGCATGGGCTAGAGGAGTAAGTCAGTAAGCAGCATTCCTCCATGGCCTGTGCTTTAGCTCCTGCCTCCCTGTTCCTGTTCTAAGTTCCTACCTTGGGCTCCCTTAGTGATGAACTGTGACCTGGGAGATGTAAGCCAAATAAACTCTTTCTGCCCTGAGTTGGTATTGATCAGAGTGTTCTGTCATAGCAGTTGAAGGCAAACTAGGATGATAGTAACATAAAAATAATTATCTGTAATTTTGTAGGGATAACCGCTAACATCTTGTATACCGTATTGTCCTATTAACATCTGATAATACTACTGCATAAAGTTGGGACCATTTTTGGCTTTAGAACTTTCTTTTTCTTACATTTTAATTTCTTGTGTGTATATTGGCGGGTGTGGAAGTCGTAGGACTAGAGTGAATCAATTCTCTCCTTCTACCATGTTGGTTCAGGGTCTGAACTTAAGTTGTCAGGCTTGATGGCAAGTGCCATTATCAGCTGAGCCAGCTCACTGGCCCTAGAAGTTATTATTTTTTTCTAGTTTAGTTTTTGAGAATTTCATACATACATATAAAGAAATGTGATCATACCCAGCCCCCATTTCCCCTTCCATCTGCTCCCATATCTGATTCCCAACCCACCCCTCCTAATCCCATTATTGTTTCCTCCCCCTCCTCCCTCTCCTCCCCCTCCTCCTCCTCCTCCTCTTCCTCCTTCTTTTCCTCATTATTCTTATTCTTCTTTCTCTCCCCATCTTATTCTTCACCCACTAAGTCCAATTAATGCACACAAGTGTGGGGTTATCCAATGAAGCATGAGAAACCTATCTGTGGCCACACCATCAAGAAAGAATCATTCTTCCTTTTCCAGCAGCAATCAACTGCCATTAGCTCTTCAGTCAGGGATGAGGCCTAGAGAGCAGCTCCCCATCTGTGCTGGAATTCTGACTGGCTTCATCTTGTGCAGGTCTTCTACAGGTAACCACAGCTGCTACCCGAACAGCAGCCATGCCATGGCCTGAAGACATTCCCCAGCACTCTTCCCTCCCCTCCAGCCCTTCCGTTCTTTCTCTTTCTTCTTCCTCAGCGTAGAATCTGTTTTTCTTCCGCAGTGTAGAACCTGTTTTTCTAACCTCATCTTTTATCCTGAATATATCTTGGCATATCTAAGGAATAGTTTAAATATTTAAATATCTTCCAGAATTCAATTTTAAACAACTTTCTCATCTTCCTTTATAGAGATATATCATCATTTATTGATCTATTTTTTAAAGTTCTTTACTACTGAGTAGAGAAGCAGAGGAGTGAACATGTGTGCTGCAGTCTCAGCTGGCAGCCTGTTCTCTCGGCTGCTCCATGGGCTGTCCAGAGAAACACCACTTGTAGAAGGGCTCTGGGAAAGGCCAGCAGCAGGCCTCTTGCCAAGACAACAATGCCGCACTGAGTACAGAAAGTTCTCAGGTATGACCCACTATTGGTAATATATTCCAGCAGAACCTGTCAGCCACGTTAACCACTAAGTTTTTTTCTCTAGTTGTAATTAATTATTTATATTACTATAATTTATATTTTCACTATTCACTACCAATTGGACCCTTTTAAAGTAGTATTGGCTATTTAGAATCATGGTACTATAGCTGGGAGATTCTGTTTCATTTTTTAAAACTCTGTATAATGTGGTCCTTAGATATTTAACATGTGGTTGAAAATACACACCGTTGGAGCCATAGAGATGGCTCAGTAGTTGAGATGTTAAGGGCCCCTGCTGCTCTTGCAGAGGATCTGTTCTGTTCTGTTCTGTGGGTTCTGTTCCCAGTATCCACATGGCAACTAATCATCCCTAACTGCAGTTCCAAGGGATCTGATGTCCTCTTCTGACCTGCACAGGCATTAAATGACATGGGTGCACTTATACACATGTAGACAAAAGATTCATATATATAAAATAAAAATGTAGAAATATTTATCATTGAAAATCACTTGTGACACTGGTGATGACTATTGATTGCATGTGTACCACAGAAGCATACTCAAAAATACCAGATCTCAGGGGCTGGAGAGATAGATGGCTCAGCAGTTAAGAGCACCAACTGCTCTTGCAGAAGACCCAGGTTTGATTCCCAGCACCCATATGGCGGCTAAGAACTGTCTTTAAGCCAGGCATGGTGGCACACACATTTAATCCTGGCACTTGGGAGGCAGAGGCACTCAGATCTCTGTGAGTTCAAGGCCAGCCTGGTCTACATAGTAAGCTCCAGGCCAGCTGGGGCTACAGGAAGACTCTGTCTCAGAAAGACCAAAACAAACAAACAAACAAACAAAAAACCCAGATCAGATCTCAGGTTCATATAAGCCAGAGGACTAATGTGACTTGTGAACATTTGACAGATGTGATTTAATGCTGAGCACATTCCAAACTCATCCTGAAGCCCATGTCAGCAGGGACAGAAGGTCATCACGGTGTTGTGCTGTCCTGCTCAGTGAGAGATGGTGATGCACAACTATAAAATGGAAAACTCGTGGTGGCCTCATTGATTCCTTTCAGATTGAAAGTTAAGATGACATCCACTGTGGAAATGTTCTCTAGCTGCCTTTGCCATGAGAAACTCATTGGACTATAAATTGCCTAATACATTTCTCATGTCCCTGGGTTTCAGCTGATGTACCGATCTCATTATTAGAATAGCCATCACATGATATGAATCTGCTCTATGCATACTTGGAGACCAGTTTCCCTGGTCTGGAGTTGCTACTGCTGTCCTGGCTGCCATCCCTGGCATCCAGAGCAGCCTCCAAGGGGCCACCTCTGACAGCTGTGAAGCTCCACTTCGGAGCAGGGAGACTGCAGATGTGCACACTGGTGCTCCTGGTTAACCAAGGGTTAGACTTTTATTTCCAACCAGGAGATATCAGTGAAATTGAGATGAACTATGACTTTAAAGAAAGGTTAAAAATATAGACACTTGTGAGTAGACTGCAATAGTTAAAGCTACTTTCTCCTATTTTTCCACTAAGGGGTAGGGGTTTGGGGCATTCCTAAGAGTTAAAAAAAAAATCACATGCCTAGAAACAGGGCAAGTCCAGGGAATCTCTGAAGAAACTCACTTCACAGTGATTGCTGGCTGCCAGCCTAACACCAGGTTCAATGAGAGACCCTAACTCAAGGAATACAGCAGAGAGTGACAGAGCAAGCCAGTCAGTGCCCTCCTCTGGTCAGGCAAGTACACACACGGGGGTCACATAACTGCACACACACACACTCCAAAACAAAAGCAAAACACAACATCCAGCGCTTGCCTGAGAAGTAAGTGTTGGGCTTCATACAGAAGATGGGCTGTCAGACAAGCATTTTGAGCATTATCAAGGTGTTCTAAGATAGAAGTGAAGAGGGGTGTGGTGGGCTGGGCACCCCAGGTCTTTGGGCACCTACACCTCCTTACATAGAAAGAGCTTCCTACTTGTTTGCATTTTGTCTTTTCAGTTTTGTGAGGTTTGTGTGTCCGTGGACCAGTGATTTGGTTGTATTTTTCAAAGAATAAGCACAGCACAAAAGAGAAGCAGCACTGGGAGAGTGAGTCGCTGGGGTTAGGAGGCTTTGGTCAGTGGCTTGAGCTCTTGGAGCCTCCATCTCTGCATCTGATGCAGGCTCCTAAGGGGGACCTAAAGGGGAACGTGCTACACCCTTGGTGGGGCTTTTGTATATGAACAATGTTCATAATATAACAAGAATAGGCACTCGTCCCACAGCCACTGCAGGAGAAACCTGGAAATTGCTTGCCTCTCACACCGTGGCTCTCACTGTGATTCCACATTGTCCACGGTGAGCCTGAAAGCCTGGGCTCCATTTAGTTACCATTTGTTATGATTGAGACATCTGTGGAAACCCAGGCTCTTGGGGTACAGCTTCCTCGAGAATAAGGGGAAAGACCTGTGCAGGTCCTTTTGGTACTGCTGTACCAGATGCAAGCAGCAAAGCCACCGGATACTGCTTCCTCACTTTGGGGAATCTGAAGAGGAAATGCCCAGCTCTGCCTGTGGCTCTGCCTGTGGCTCTGCCTGTGGTTCTGACTGTGGCTCTGCCTGTGGTTCTGCGAGTGGCACTGCCTCTGGCTCTGCCTGTGGTTCTGCCTGTGGCACTGCCTGTGGCTCTGCTTGTGGCACTGCCTGTGGCACTGGGCACTGCTTGTGGCTCTGCTTGTGGCACTGCCTGTGGCTCTGCCTGTGGCACTGCTTGTGGCTCTGCTTGTGGCACTGCCTGTGGCTCTGCCTGTGGTTCTGCCTGTGGTTCTGCCTGTGGCACTGCCTGTGGCTCTGCCAGTCGCTCTGCCTGTGGTTCTCTCTGTGGTTCTGCCTGTGGCTCTGCTTGACTCCCCCCTCCCCCAAGTCTCCTGCTCTCTGTGCTTCTGACCTTTGAATTTCCAGCTGTCAGGAAGCTGATCAATGCTGTTCTTTGCAAGGCTCATTTCATCAATATTAGGTGCTAAGGAACTACTTTTTCTATTCCTGTAAATAAGCACTTGCTTATGAGCCCAGAGGGAACTGAATGATAGCACTGTGTTTTCTTCCACCCTACATGAGCTCATGTGTGACACATACACTCACATACCACACGTGCACACACACCACACCACACACATCCCCCACACATGCACACACCTTATATACTGCACACACACCATATACCCCCTCACACATATGTACCCAACCCCCCACAGCACACCCCACACCATACACCCCACACACCACACATCCATATACTCCCTCCACCACACATACACACCACTCACACAACACACACACAACACATACTGCACACCGCCCACACAGTTGCCCTTGCCCAGCCTTCCCGGGGATGGCAGGCAAATTAATTTAAGAGTTAAGGAGACTGAGTTTACGTATATGCTATGGTTCAAGGTGTTCCCCAGAAGTTTGTGAGTTGGAAACTGAACTGCCAAGTTCATACATTAATGGTATTTGGAGATGGGGCCTTTAGGAGGGAATCAGATTTAAAAACCTATAAAGTGGAGCCCCATGATGGATTAGTAAATCTGATAGGAGAGCCAGGAATGTTGTTTGTGCCAGTAACCCCAGCACTTGGAAGGCAGAGGCAGGAATATAGTAAGTTTCATGCCAGCCTGAGCTACAAGGTGAGATTATTATCTCAAGAAGTCAAAATCGCCCGGTGTGGTGGCACACACCTTTAATCCCAGCACTCAGGAGGCAGAGGCAGGCAGAGCTCTGTGAGTTCCAGGACAGCTGGGGCTCAAAAAGATTAAAAAAAAAAAAAAAGTCAAAAAGCAAAACAGGAAGACCAGAAAGAAGAGGAAGATCTTTGTGAGTTCAAGGCCAGCCTGGTCTACAGAGCGAATTCCAGGACAGTTGGGGCTACAGGGAGACCCTGTCTCAAAAAGACCCCCCCCAAAAAAAGAGGAAGAGGAGCAAGAGGAGGAGGAGGAGGAAGAGGAGGAGGAGGAGGAGAAGCAACAGGAAGAGGAAGAAGAAGGGAGAATAGAAAGAGGAGGGGAAGGAGAAGGAAAAGGAGGAGCTAGGCTAACACACTTGTTCTGTCTCACCAGGTGACACCCCTGTCATGTTGTTATGAGACCACAAGATCTTCACAAGATTCAGCTACCATGTGCTTTGACTTCCCACATTCAAGAACTATGAATCATATAAACTTTAATTCTTTATAAATCGCCCAGACTCATCTATTGTGTTATAGCAACAGAAAACAGATTAAGATAAAGTATATCCTTCTGATCATGGAAAAAGGCATCAAGTAAACACTCACCTAGATTTGTCCTAAAGTGAAGGCCATATTTCAGGAACAGCAGGAAATCCTGTCACCCTGAGGACTCTGCTGTGGTGTTGGTATGCAAATAGCCCTGACTCATCCCATCTACAGGGGGATTTATGTGGATGGAGCTATCCAGCCCAGTGCCCTGGTTTGAGGCAGCCTTCCAGCCATGGGGTTCAGTGACAGCCTGTGTTCTCTGGAGCTTCCATAGCCGGAGCATGACTCTTTTTTTTCTCATCACATGCTCAGTCTTGAATGAAAATGTGTGCTTCTGAGGTAAGTGCTTGGGATAAAATGTTATTTTTCATAGTATCAAAACGTGTACCCAAGGGTCCTGGAGCACTAACAGACAAGTTTCATGATTGAAAATGAGTGTAGGGGCTGGAGAGATGGCTCAGCGGTTAAGAGCACCAACTGCTCTTGCAGAGGACCCGGGTTTGATTCCCAGCACCCACATGACAGCTAAGAACCATCTTTAACTCCAGTTCCAGGGGAATGTGATGCCCTTTTCTGAGGGGCATTGCACAACATGGGTGCACCAACCTACATGCAGACAGTACACTCATACACATAAAAAATAATAAATAAATAAATAAATATTTAAAAAGACAATGAGTGTAAATATCAAGTCTTTTAAAAGAAGGGCAAAATGATAAAGATGAATCTTTCCATGTGGTAAACATTTTAAAAAATTATTTATTTATTTATTTATTTATTTATTTATGTATGTATTTATTTATTTAGTCTTTTTGAGACTGGGTTTCCCTGTAGCTCCAGCTGGCCTTCAACTCACAGAGAGCCACCTGCCTCTGCCTCCTGAGTGCTGGGATTAAAAGCTTGTACCACTAGGCCTGGCAGATACATTTATTTTTGTTTTATGTGTGTGAACATTTGCCTGCATGTATATATGTGCACCATGTACATGCCTAGTGCCCATGGAAGTGAGCAGAGTATGTCGGATCCCCTGGAACTGGAGCTACAAATTGTTATGTAACTGCTGGTCCTCTATAAGAGGCTCTTCACCACCGAGCCATCCCTCCAGCCCTTGTAATAAACATCTCTTTTTTTTCTATTTATTATTTTATGTGTATGAGTGTACTGTCTACATGTAGGTTGGTGCACCTGTGTCTTGCAATGCTGCGGAGGTCAGAAGAGGGCGTCGGATTCCCCTGGAACTAGATTTAAAGACGGTTCTTAGCCACCATGTGGGTGCTGGGAATCGAACCTGGGTCCTCTGCAAGAGCAGTCAGTGCTCTTAACCGCTGAGCCATCTCTCCGGCCCCATAAACATCTTTTTTTTTTAATTTTTTTATTTATTTATTTATTTCTGTATGTGTATCAATGTACTGTCTGCATGCAGGTCTGTGCACCCGTGTCATGCAATGCCGCGGAGGTCAGAAGAGGGTCTCGGATTCCCCTGGAGCTGGAGTTCTCCTGGAATTGGAGTTTCAGACGGCTCTCGGCCGCCATGTGGGTGCTGGGGATCGAACCCGGGTCCTCTGAAAGAGCGGTCGGCGCTCTTAACCGCTAGGCCATCTCTCCAGCCCCCATAAACATCTTTTAAAGGCCAAAAGCTGCTAGAAAAATGTCAAAAAGGCAAGACTTAGCAGACTAAGGTTAAACCTAAGATTTGATCTGGAAAATTAGTGGTTAATTTTCCCAGCAACTACAAGTTGCCCTCAGTAATAAGATTCTCAAACCCCAAATGCCCCCATCCCTGATGGTAGCATTTACAATAAGGTCTTTTATTATAATTATGAACATAGGATACTGGAAAGTATCTTACACTTGGCAGGCCCTCTGTAACACTGCGCACAGGAATTCTCTTATTAAAACGCTTGCTTGCTCTCACTGGAGATTTATTGCTATTTTGTTTTGTTGTGTTAAGTTCTTAGCTGATTTTTGATATCACTCCTGCGGCATTTTGAAGCTTTTGTGCTTAAACGGCACATTCTTCTGCAAGCATAGATTTTTCAAGATGAAGTAGGCAGCATTTTATAGAATTTCAAAGAGACGGGCTGGCTAAATGATGAATGGATGTATTTACTGCAGAGGAATAAAAATGGACCAGGGCTTTTTATCCTGAAACAAGATTTTTTTTTCTACCTCAGTAATATGTTTTTGTGTTTTCCCTTTATGGGACAAAGTGTATGTAGTTAAATGAACACCCTCCCTTATTTCATTTGACTTACTGAGTCATATAGCCTGGATACTCCAGTCTCTATCACTCTTTTCTAAGGGCATCAGCTATAATTTGGTCTTTAGTGTCCCCCAAAGGCCCATGTGGCAATGGTTTGGCTCCGAAGTGTCACTATTGGGACCTAGAGTCTTTAGGAAGCAAGAGTTGGGTCCCTGAAGGAAATGGTGAGTCCCAGTCTCTTCCTTTTCTTTGGCTCCTCGACCATAAGATGAGAAGATCTTCCATGCTATGTGCCCACTATGGCATGCGCCTCGCCACAGGCCTAAAGCAGCTACAGCAGCCAAGCATGTGTGAGTGTTTAAAAACGTGAACCAAGATACGCTGGGGACTTGCTAGGACCCGGGAAGCTGCCATCTGTTTCCACGGTACTCCTCAGGCCGTCTCAGTAGCTTTCTGGTGGCTCTTCTTTCTTCTTTCCTTTTTGTTCAGTCTCTCTCCTTCAGCACAACATTCAGTAAGGCTGTCGATCTTGGTGTCATTTGTCCTCTTTCCCTGACCAATCTTTAATGTTTCCAGAGGTGATCTGAGGAATTAAACAGCTCAGTCTGAGGCTAGCTAATAGCCGAAGTGATGGTTATGGACTATGGAGAGGGCTCGGCCTCGCCTCTTCATTTAGTTAGTATAGGTCATGGAGGAGGCGAGTCCCTAAGAGGCGTCAGTCCCTAGGACTCAGGCTGCTTGCTAGTAACTTCTGGCATTATTACAGTTATGGGAAGAAGGGAGAAAAGTGATCCATTTTGCCTCTCCTTGCAGTCTTGAAAAGCATCGTCTGCACTGCCCAGTGCTGTAAAATCAAGTAAACATTGAGCCAAGTCCCTGCTGTAGACTATAAAGCAAAGTGCAGGTGTAGGTGGGGGTGGCATTGGAGAACGTCCACAATGAGTGGGAGTGATCTGAAAAGCAACTGGAAGCAATAGTGCAATTTCTAATGCAATGTGGCCTGAGATCAGCAGCTGGATGAAGGCTTTAGACTATGAATATGCCCACGGAAGTCAGTGTCTGGGTGAGACTGAGAATGGTAAGATATAGACGGTGGGGAGGGAGGCAGATGGGGACATTCTAGGCAAGAGAGTGATGGCAACAAAACAGGGAAAGCCTCTGCAGGAGCTCAGAGACTAAGCTTTTGGCTTCTACTCTGCACTTAGGTTCCAGCTTCCCAGGTGGCATGGAGCAAGCTGCATAATGTTTCTGAACCTTCATTTTCTGAGCAGTGAACAAGGAGCTCCACAATTCATTCATTCATTCATTCATTCATTCATTCAGGAAATAGTTTGACATTCTGTGCATCAGACCTCTGTGCTAGGCACGCCGGACACAGTGGCAGACGGCTAGAGGAGACGTATACCTTTGAAGAAGGTGTAAACCTCTGGCAGGGTTTATAAGTCTCCACACATTCACAGGGCTGTGAGTTAAGTTCTGAGTGAGGGAAGTGTCAGAGACCATAGCAGGGCAAGGAGGCACACACATCAGCCAGAAGAGGATGTGACCAGCTCAGATGGCCAAAGAATGTGGGGCTGCTGACTAAGATGAGAAGCGCCACTGGACAGTGCAGGGCAGAGTAATAATACAGAGTCCACAGTGATGATGTTGCAGAGCTGGTGCTCTAACAGTGAGATCTAGCAGGTTCTGCAGGGAACAGTAGTGCTTCTCACCAGCTCTGTGACCTTGAATAAGACCTGGGGGCTGGAGAGCTGGCTCAGTGGGTAAAGCACTTGCTCTGAAAACATGAGGACCGGAGTTCGAATCCCCAGAATCTATGTAAAACCAGACACAGTAGTAGCACAGGAGGATGTTCCCAGTGTTCCTATAGGGAGATGGGAGCCAGAGACAGGAGAGTGGCCGGAAGCTCTGGGGCCAGTTAACCTGGCATATGCTGCAATAATGGATAACTAAACAGCACAAGAGATCCTGTGTCAAAGTAGACAGTGGAGATGGACACGATGAGGTTGTCCTTTGACTTCACACACACACACACACACACACACACACCACACGCAAGAGAGAGAGAGAGAGAGAGAGAGAGAGAGAGAGAGAGAGAAGAAATTAGGAATATTCATACCATAATGTATAAAAATGACCCACAATCAACAAAAAAGTGGGAGGATAATAGCATGTACTGCATCCATCCATCAGCTGTTTAGACTAGACCATATGATATGTGTTAAATCCTTTAGCTTTGGGCCTGGAATACAGCAACCCCACCTGCTGCACTGTTCTTATTCCCATTCCTTACATGACCCAAGGATACTGTGAGACACCAGGCTCCCTCCAACCACTCCACAGACATACCTTCTCCAACACTAGGGTTTGCTTTAGAGAGCTGAAGCTCACCACAGAATGAGCTTTCTATAAAGTGGCCATGGGGTTGAGTTGAGAGCAGTTGTTTCCTGGGACAGCAAGCACTCCACCCTGGTTCTAGGGGTTACTGTTAGGCCATTTCTCCAGGTACTGCCTCCTACACTATTATACCTACACATTTCCTACATGGAGTCAGGATAAAATGTTGGCATATGTAGCTTTAGCTCTGTAAATGATATGGTTTCATATTTCTATTATTCTGACAAAATGTCCAATGGATAATTAAGATGGCTGAGAAGCTTCAAAAAATGTTTTCTGTTGTTTAAAAATTATTTTGGAGTGACACTTGGAGAGGCATACATGTAATCCCAGCACCAGAGAGGCTGAACCAAGGGGATTGCTGTGAGTTTGAAACTAACATGGGCTACACACTGAATTCCAGTCCAGCCTGAACTAGGGACTGAGACCCTGTCTAAAATAAAAAAGAAAGGAAGGAAGGAAGGAAGGAAGGAAGGAAGGAAGAAAGAAAGAGAGAAAGAAAGAAAGGAAAGAAAAGAAAGAAAGAAAAAGAATGTATTTTGGTTATCACATTTCTCTTTGGCATTCAGAATAAGATTACATCTTTGTCCTCCTTTAAGATGTGAAAGGTAATCTGTCCTTCAAATGTGTTCTACTATAATTCATAAGTTGTAATATAAATACTTTCTCAGATCATCTTATGAGAAAAAGCAATACTCTAGGAAGCTAATTTATTCTTTTCTGACCACATCCTATATACGCTTTAAAAAATTAGAATAATTTTTGAAAGAGCACATATATTGTAGGGATTTGAAACATGCTGTAAGTTTTGGCAGTTTTGAGGGAATTGTATTAAAATGTAAGGACCCTAGATGTAACTGTTACTATTTATTTATTTCTGAACCCTCCTTTCTTCCTTCCTTCCCTATCACACCTGACTGTGAAGGTGTCTTACTTTACTATTGAACCAGAAGCCAGAGGCAGCAGAACTTTGGAATGCTGTAAACCAGAGAGGGATTTACAACTGCTTATGCTTTTCATCAATGACTTGAACAGCATTAATTCAGAATGGCAGGCTGTGCTATAGAAACATAAACAGAAGGAGGTGCGAGGCAGGAAATGAGAGCGTGACTTAATTGAGGCTATGTGCTTTACTCTATAATTCAGACAAGGGGTTTTTGCATGTTCGTCTATGTGTAGTACATGGTCATATTCATGTGGGTGTGTGTACCTGTGCTTGGGGGCACACATGCATGTGTGTGTACATGTTTGTAGAGGCCAGAGGTTGATGCTAGGTATCTTCTTCAATCACTTTTCATCTCAGTTTTTGAGACAGGGTCTCTCATTAAACCTGAGCTCATCAATTTGGTTAGACTGTCTAGCCAGTAAGCTCCAGAAATCCAAGCTCAGGACGTGTGCCTGGGTAGCGGGCACTTTACCAACTGAGTCATCTTCCCAGCCCAACACCACGGGGTTTCATAATTGTCTCCTTTACCCACCCCCACTGCCTTCTAAATGATTCACTTAAGCACAGTCTATTCATCCTTCAACGAGGAAGAAAAGCTGTGGAAAATCTAGCAGCATGCATTTGAGAGTCAATGCTTCACTGTTAAGTACAAGTACGGAGAAATGAAAAACTCGCTTTGCAGCACCTTGAGAACATTGATTGGACGTTGCAAGGGAGTGTTTCTTTTGTAATTTTCCATAGATAGCAAAGATACTAAGATAAATAATAGCATGCAAGGAATCATTTCTACTGACCGAAACACTAAAACCCTTACTTATGACCACAGGGAATCGTCAGGGTAGAAGTCTACGGGAGCTGGGGAGGGGGACGAGCCTGGGGTCTTCACAGACACAAAGCAACAGGACTTGTGACTCGGAGTGCAGGCTAACGTCCCCGGGGCCCATTTCCCATACTTCCCTGTGCTCTCCCCACACTGGTCCTGTCCTGGGATTTTTTGTTTATCAGGTTGGTTCCTGACAATGGGTCCCATTTTCTGAACTGGAGAGCCCCTATTGTACGTAGCGAAGTCTCTCAGGAAGTGATACTTTGCTTTTCTTTGATTCCATCTTGGTGAAAAGCTGGTGATGTTTTAACTATCAAGAAACACATCGAGCTGTAAGCCAGTGTTTTAAACTCATTCTCCATTCTATCATGTTCTACAGCTTACAGTTTTTTTCATTTAGATGTTAAGAATGGGCTCTGTACTATAAGCGCACATAAACATTCTTGCTCTCCCCCAGGTGACTCTTGGCTTGAACTCTTAGTTCATTTCCGTTCATTTCCTGCACGTACCTTGTTGATTATATTTCAAGGGCTTCAACAGTGTCTCCTAGTAATCAGGCTCCTTTGTGGCCAATTGTCCCTTGTGTTTAGAGTAAACGTTTACATTCAACCTTCAAATTGGAGCTACAAGATTCAATTATTCATCTATGTTGTAATTAGCATCACTGGATAGCTTTTTAGAAAGATGGATGATACAGATTCCTTCCTCTCTAAATGAATGCTGCTTGAGACATTATATCTGAAATTCAATGTGTAGGTCCTGATTCAGTGAGTATGAGATGGGACCCAGGAATTTGTAGTTTAACAAGTATCTCGGGTAATTGTTATGACTTGGGAAAACTAGACAACACTACTTTATTGTGTAGTTTATTTCCAGGCTGCCTTTTCTGGCTCCATTCACAAAGATCTGCTAAATATTTGCATAACATGAATATAACCTTTGTAATGAAGCTATAAACTTCTGTTTGGCAATTCTGAGCCCTTGAGCCATTTTTTGAAAAGTAGAGTTCTATCAGATCAATTATCTTATACCATCTTTTATTATTCATTCTTATTCCTTTATTAACTTCTATTTGTGAAGTTATTTAATAGCTAGTCCAAATAAAAATTAAGTTCTTTATTCTTTATTTGTCCTTTTCTATTAAAAAGTTTAGAGGAAGGGGAAATGGTATTTCATGGCATGTTTCAGTTTTGAAAGACTGTGGAGATTAGTTATACATCATTGAGAATGTATTTAATGTCGTTGGGCTGTACACTTAAAATGCTTAGTGCTACCCTCCATCAGCATCAGCTACACCTCACCTGCCTGGAAATACTGTGCAGCAGTGGCAGCCACATGTCTGTATATCCTAAATCTAATTGGTTATTAGCTCTCTCCTTGGAGGAATAATTCATGGCTAATGCCACAAGCTTACTTCCTCTAGTGGTTAGGAGATATTATAAGCCACAGTAAGACCTTATCATCTTTTACAGAAAAGCTATAGTTCATGGGTTAGCATACCATCCAAACATCTGTGTCTATGCCAACGTAACCTACCATAATAATTAGTACTGTTTAAATGCCTGTATATCTAATTGCTTGTGCTTCATTAGTAGGATTAAAAGGTTATTCTTGGATAAACTGCCAACCGGTGAAAGGAAACAGCTTGAACTGATCAGAGTCCAAAATGACATCTCCAGAGAAAATAGACTGTTCTGCTTCTCGCCCACTTGTGCCCCTTTTCTAAGCCTAGGGAACAATCTGAGGAAGAGGGGGCATGGTAGAATGTAAGGGCTGCAATTAGGGTGAATTACAAAACTACAGCAATATAGACTGGACTCTTATTTGATCAACATGCTTGTACATAAAGCCCCTCCAGTTGGACAATGGGAACCTTGGGCTGTATAAGTTTGGGCATAGCTGCTTGCAAATTGGTTTTACATGAAGGATGCTTGTATTCATTACTTATTACTTATTATTAAAAAATGCTTAGTGCTATGTACGTATGTTATCACAAATTAAAACCAAATTTTGAGGCAGTGTCACCAGGTTCATCACCCAGACAAAGAAAGAGCTGGAAACTGAACAGGAACACTTAACACATGGCTGTTCACTGTGCTGCGGGAGCTTTTCCACTCTTCAGTTTGTTAGATTATTTAATCCTTATACTGTGCCATGTGCATTGCTATGTCTATTGATAACAAAGAAGAAGGTGATCTAACTCACAGGCCAACTGCTATGAACTGAGTTGTGCCTCCCCTAGCTGTGTGTGTGGAAACCCCAGTCCCTAGTATATTGGGAGATGAGGCCTTTTAGGAGGTGATTGGCTTTAAGATGAGGTCATAAGAGCAGCATCCTGTGATGGAACTGGTGTCCTTAGAAGAAGGCACACCAAAAGGTAGCCTTTCCTCAGTCTCCCTACCTACATGCATGGAGGAAAAGCCAGGGGAACACACTCTAAGAAGGTGGCTCCCCTCATCGCCATGAGAGAGCCCTGACCAGACGGTACCTGTGCTTGGCACTTTGATATTGGACTTCATTCAGTCTCCACAGCCATGGGAAATTATTTTCTGCATTTTACAACAGAATTCGAATTGTGTCAGTTAGTGCTGCCATTTTTGTTTTAGTTGCAAAATAAATTTTGAAAAATGAGATTTGTATACTTGATCTAGCCAAAAGGCCAAGAAGTGATAAAAAATGAGATTTGGAGGGCTGGAGAGATGGCCTAGAGGTTAAGAGCACCAACTGCTCTTGCAGAAGACCCGGGTTTGATTCCCAGCACCCACATGGTAGCTGAGAACCATCTGTAACTCCAATTCAAGGAAAACTCCAGTTCCAGGGGAATCCGAGACCCTCTTCTGACCTCCGCAGCATTGCACGACATGGGTGCACAAAACTACAAGCAGACAGTACATTCATACACTTACAAAAATAAATAAAATTTTAAAAAATGAGATTTATAGGTACCAAAAGGTTCCCCACCAAAAACCCATGTCAAAACTTTAAATTATAACTGATGTTTAAGTCAATATGTCTGGTGTTGAGGAAACTCGGTGGCTCTTTTCAAATAGGAAAAAGGCAGGCAATTTCTGTGTTAATGAGCAGTTCTACTTTAATTCTATTGGGAAGGAGGCCGGGGGCATCCAAGGGCTGTGTTATAGAGGGTTGCAACATCTGTCACTGAATCACATAGCTGTTAATCTTTCATTTCATATTCAGACTTATCAGTATTCATTAAAACCCTCCATTTGTGCAAGTTGTTCTGGGGAATAGTATCCTATCTCGATATCTTAGATCTTTTTTTATTGAAGGAAAGGAAAAAAATACCAATCAATTTCAAACACATTTTTCAACCTGCGGAAGGCAACGTCTGGCAGCAGGAGGTAGGAACCTGCTATCCATGCAGATGACCAAATAGCTTTCTCGCGGGGAGGCTTAGTGTTTGTGAAAGATGGGTTTAGAATTAAAATTTAAATTTACCCATTTCCATTTTGATTCCCTACCTCAAGAAGATTTAGACATTGGTACAAATAGCATTCCATTAGTGCTGCTCCCGAGTTTCTGCATACTTTACCTGGGAAGGAGGCAAACCCAGAGCCACACCACTAGGTCTTGAAGGCAGAATTCTCTGGCCTGAACTACTTGGAAGTCCAGTCACACACACAGTGTCTAAAGGTCTAAACAGAAAGATAGGCTGGCTGGCCCCAGCAGAATATAGTGATTTTCTCCATCTGTAGCCGAATGAATGCGGCAGGAATTTTTTCCTTCAGGTTTACTTTTACCTCTGCTGTATATTAAAAATGTAAGACATGTGCACTGTCACCCATTGCTGCGTATCTCCCATTTATAAAGCATGAATATTCCTATCGTGACCTGTATAACAACTGACATATTTTATCATACCTATAGTCCCTCAATGAGTCAAAAAAGGAATTAGTGTACACTGAGGGTTTTTTTTTTCATGTAGGCAAGGATAATTACATTGACTGTATCAGATTTATTATAAATTGAGCCTGCAGCCGAAAGAATTCCTATGAAAAAAAATCAAATATTGTGTTTAAATTAAAGCTGTTTTCATTTAGATAGAATGGTATTACCAGGTCTTCTGCCTCTAAGGAATGGGAATATAAAAACTAAGTGCTTAAAATGGCTGAGTCCTGGCAGCATTAGTCTGACAGGAGAACAGAGACCGTGGAGCAAATGCTGGGAGGTCCACAGCCCACGCTTGGCTCCGAGTCTTTCTTCTTCGCTGCTTCTTCCTGACCTTGAAGGCCAAGGCCAAGGTGAGCTGCCCCCTCCTCGGCTCTTTTCTCGTGACTTGATTCTTGGTTTCCTCTGAGAGCATCTGAACTTCGCTGGAATGGGGAATTTTCCTAAGTGCCGAAAGGAGGAGCTGGGAAGGCATATCTTGTTCCCTGAACCCCTGTTACTCTTACAGGCTTCAACTAGGGTCCAAATCCAATTCCACGAGCATATCTTTTGCTACATTGTAGTTTGAAGAGACTGTACCTCATTAGGTATAGTCCAATATGGCTGGAAAATAAGAAAACAAAAACTTTCCACTTCTCTTCCCATAGCTCCATCAGCCAAAGCTTCTGAGTCCATTTAACTATTCTGTGACTACACTGTATCCATGGTGTGTATTTATTGTGGAATTTAATCCCCTCCTCAGAACACTCAACTTCTGTGACCCTTAACATGCTGCTAGAAATGTATAAATATGGGGATATCCTACCAACGTACATGGGGGTTGATTATAAACTCCCCGTGGGCATCAGGATCTACAGGTGTCTCATAAGATGGCCTTGCGGGTGTATATTCCCCCTGTATAGCCTCCTGTATAATTAGAATCAGCTCTAAATTACTTATACTACCCTTATAATGTGAATGCTATTTTCTCATTACATTTTTTATTTTAAAAAATATTTTCAGTCTGGGCTGGAAAGATGGCTCAGTAGGTAAGAACACTGACTTCTCTTGCAGAGGACCTGTGTTCAGTGCCCAGCATCCACATGATGGCTAACAACTGTTTGTAACTCCAGTTCCTGAGGATTCAACTGCCTCTTCTGGCCTCCACAGTAATTGCCTGACACAGTTGCATTCACATATAGGCAAAACACTCATGAACATAAAATAAAAACAAATTAAAAATTAAATACAAATATTTTTGATTTCTTTGATAATTTCTTTTTTTCAAAGCCAATTTTTATTGAAGCTTTGTGCATTTCATATAAAATTTTCAATCAAATGTAGACCCAATTCCCCCTTCCTTGACTCCCCACCCCACCAGAGCTCATGCATTCTGCCAAACATCTTTTTCATCTTTTTCTCAGTCTCTTAAAACTTTCAATGCAAAAGTTTATTGTTTTGAGCAGAAGTTCACCATTTCAGTAAGTTCTTTGACCCAGTCTTTTGGGTTGTTGTTCCTTCCAATCTGCATCACTCCAAAATATGCATATATGCATAGCACATATATCTTTTAGCATCTTCAGCTTATGATTTCTTTTTTTATTATTTGGCTGAAAGGTGTCATGTTTGAAGGCTCCTCCTTGGCAAGCCCAAACAGCCATCAGTCCTGCCCTTGTGCTCCACACCGGGGCTTTCCCTTCCCATGGTTTTCTTTGATAATTTCACAATGTATTTTTATCACATTCACCCCCAATTCCTTCTTTTAATTCTCCAAGATCTACCCTCACCTTTTCTATGTGCCCCCAATATGCTGCCCTCTTTTTAATATATAATAATCCATCAACTCCAATTTGTGCTGTCCATATGCCTCTGAGTGTGGGGCCTCCACTGCAGTGTTCCTGACCTATCAGGAGCCATATCCTTAAAGAAAACTGACTGACCCTTCCTTGGAAACCATCACCTGTCCACAGCTCCTCATTGGGGTTGGGGCCATGCCCTCCTTCCCACTCCACACAGAATGGTGACTGGCTTGCTCTTGTGCAGGCAACCACACCTGTTATAGTTCATGAGTGTCTCCGTCCTGTCACGTCCAGAAGACACAGTTTACTCCGGTCCTCCCTGACCCCTGGCTCTTACAATCCTTCTGCCTCCATTAAGCGATGGTCTTTGAGCCTCGGGGAGGAGTGTGATATAGTTGCCCCATTTGTGACTGAGCACTCCACAGACACTTATTCTCTGCACTTTGACTAGTTGTGACTTTCTGTGTGAGCCTCCACCTATTATACAAAGAAACTTTTCTGATGAGGTTTGACAGCAGCACCAATCCACAGGCAGAGAGATATGAATTTAGAGGACAGTTTGTTAACTATGTCTATTTAGTAAAATAGTAGGAGGAAATTCCCCCCTGGGACCTGTGAACTTCCCAGCCATGGGTACTCAGCCAGATTTGCAATACCAGGCACATGTTTCCTCCTGTAAAGTAGGCCTTAAGTGAGATCAGGAAATGATTGGTTATTCCTGTGACCTTCCTGCCACTACTGCACCCATGAGCGTATCTTGCCACACTGATTGCAGTCCATAGGGTTCACAATTGGTTAAGACTACTGATCGCTTTAAAAATATTTTAAATTTGTGATTAATTGAGAATTTTCTCTTTGATTCCAAACCCCACTTTTCAGTTCGGATTATTTTTTTTTTTGTATTTGCTTTTTTAGTTCTCTGTATATTATAGACACTAATCCTCTGTTAACTGTGTACCTGGCAATGGTTTTTCTCTCATTCAGTGGGCTTTTTCCACTAAGTTGACTATTTGCTTTGCTAAATGGAAGCTTTAGTTTCATGAGACCCCATTTATCAATTGCTGGTCATATTTCCCGAGATGTTGGAGTTGTACTTAGAAAATCCTAACCTGTGCCTTTAATGTGAAATATATTCCCTACATTTTCCATTAACAGTTTCAAGGTATCAGGTCTTATGTTGAGGTCCTTGATCCATTTGCAGCTGAGTTTTGTGCAAGGAGAAAGGTAAAGATCTAGTTTCATTTTTTTCCTACATGATTAAATCCAAGGTTCCTGGCACCATGTGTTGAAGAGACTATCTTTTCTCCAATGTATAATTTTTGTGACCTTGCCAAAGATCAGTAGCTGTAGTTGAATGGAGTTACCTTGGGGTCTTCTATTCTGTTCTAGTGATCTACGTACCTGTTTTTTTAAATTGTGGGGGTTTTTTTTGCCAGTAATGCTCCAGAGGTACCCAGAACAACACAGACCACTACCATTGTTCTTGGTTATCCACCATAAGTAGAATGGTAAGACCCCATTGCTGAAGACACCATACACTTTGATTATAGGACATAAAGAAAACAATCTTGAACCAACCAGGAAACTCTCCCCCTATTGATTCATTTTCATAATGCAGGAAGTTGCTTCACAAGTTTCTGGGGGTCTTATCCATTGCTGGACCCTGCATGCTGCAATATTGACTTATAAAGCATAAGTAGCTCAATGGTGCAATAGTGCCACTGTTTATAGGGACAACCAACCCCTTTCTTGATTGGATTTGAAGCCTGTTCTACAGGAAGAAATTCATGCCTGGTACCATAAACATGTCTAAACCCCCATAGCTAGGGAAGTCATAGACTCAAGGGGAGAAGCTATTGATGCCATTTTCCTAAATGGTCATGTTGTCAAACTGCCTTCTAAACATTCATGTTGATATCCATAGATTTGTGCTGCTCTTGATCTTGGCTAGAGAAGTTTCTTCTTGCAGTTGGTAACAGTTAATGTAGAGATGCTTTTCTTTTCTTTCTTTCTTTTTTTTTTTTTTGAGATGGTTTTCTATTCAAAGTGCTGACACAGCAACTGTGAGTGTTCAGCCATAGATAGGACATCTTTATCACCTCCCCAACCCAGTCCCCAAAGAGCCAGGGAGCCTCACAGAACTTCCTCATGGAAGAGGAAGTAGAATGAATGTGAGAGTGGAGGATGAGGGGGAGAGCTGTTTTGAAATGCTGTCCTCCAGACAGGACACAGCTATTGCACACATGAAATAAAATCAGCTATAGTTACCTGCATAAGGCCTGTATATCATGAAGCCAGTTAAAAACTACAGCATGGATGGGGAGAGGCTCCCAAGGCTCCCACCTCTAGCTGAGGGACTTCTGGCAGTTTCCGGCTGCTGTGGGAGAGTCACTTTTCTTTGGGGATGTGCTCACTGACGGGTTCCCTATACCCAGTGGGTTATTCCACACCTGGGGCGGTTTAAATGAGAATGTCCCCTATAGGCTGTGGGTATTTGGACACTCTGTCCCCAGTTGGTGGAGGTGTTTTGGAAGGTCTTAGAAGATGTGGTCTTACTGGAGGAAGCATATCTCTGGGGGTGGCTTAGAGAGTTCTTAAGCCTTGCAGGATTTTTAGTCACTCTCTGCTTTCTGTGCCTGCTTGGAGATGTGAGCACTTAGCTCCTACTTCTGCTCCTGATCCAGCCACCTCTGCTGCCATGCCTCCCCACCATGACGGACTCTTGCCCCTTTGGAACTGTAGGCTAAATAAACCCTTCCTTTATAAGTTCCCATGGTCAGAGTGCTTCATCACAGCAACGGAGAAACAAACTAATACATCACTCATATACATATGGATAGCAGAAACTGGACTCAGTGGGTCAAAAAATATTAATTAATTTAAAAAGGAGGACATGAAGTTGGCAGAGAGCTGAGATAGAAGGGTCCTGGGGTAAATCGGAGGAGGGGAGTGAGGGGTGGATATGCTCCAGATACATTGTATACATGTATGAAATTTTAAAGGAATAAAAACAAACAAAAAAGGTGGGTGGCATCTGAGGAACACACCTTTGATTGTTCCATGGTTTCTATATACAGGCACATACACTGCGAGCATACCTTTGTACACATGGACACCTGCATGAACATACATAAACATACACTGCACATTTTTAAAAAAAAGCACTTTTGACAATTCAAGTTTTTAGCTTATATGGTTCAAGCTCCAGATCCAATACAAACAGCAAAACTATAAACCAAATAAACTATAAATATACATGCAAAGGGCCCAGATGAATTATTAGCAATTTGACCTTGTAGTTAATCCAAAGAATAGCATACCACAATCAAGCAACTTTTAGAAATTTATGACTAATTCAAAAGTAGGAAATTTGTTAGGTATGTCGTAGCTGTAGAGGCCTGTGGAAGCACTTCTGGGCCTGAAGTGATCCCCGGCCCCTGGTCTTCATGGCCTTCTCTAGTCTAGCATCGTGCAGTTTGGTTTTAATCAGTGAAATTCTGCAACAGTAAGGAGAGGCCATTCCTATGATTGAATCACAAATGACTCTGACTTCCATTTTGTTAGCAGCCTCTCATCCTGGCTTTCGTGAAACATGCCACCATCTTGGGGAAGTTTACATGGCAAGGAGCTGATGATGTGCTTGGTTCAAGCCTGCTATGATCTGAATATGAACTACCCCACTTCCAAGCACATGTCCCCAGCTGGCAGCACTATTTGGGGAAGTTGTAGAGAATCTGAACACTTGGTCCCCAGCTGGTAGCACTATTTGGGGAGGTCGTAGAGCATTTAAAAGGTGTGCTATACTGTTTGCAGGTATCTTGTTTCCAGCTCCTTCCTGTCTGTCATGAAGTGAACAGCTCTCTTGAAGCAGACACTTCACCAGCCATGATATTCTGCCCAAGTGCATAGGGCCAAACAGCCACAGACTGAACCTTGGGAATTGTGAACTGAACTCAAGTCATTCCTCCTTTAAGTTGTTTATGCCAGGTTATTTTGGTCACAGTAGCAAAAACCTAACTAGCACATACCCAAAGGAACAGAGCCCTCCCAACAATATGTGGGCCACTTTGAAGCTGACTGTCCCTAGTTGACCTTGCTCTGAGACCTCAGTCTTGGCCAACAGCTTGAAGTTGGCACAAAGAGACTCTGAAGCTGAGGACTGGGCTCTGATATCCTAGGTTCCTGGCACATGGAAACTGTGAGATAATATACAGGGGTGGAAATTTCTATGTAGCAGAAGGTAACAAATACTAATGCCTCGCACATCTGACAAAAATGAACAGCCATCTCCGTGGGGAAGTCCCATGCAGCAGGCCTTGTCTTTCCATAAATGAATTCCTAATTGTTCTTGCCATGTCCTGTTCAGGGGATTATCTGATAAGTTCTAAAGAAAGACTAGGATTTCTTGATCTGTCCTGCATGAGATCTGTTTCAAATATCTTCACCTACAAGAGTGGGTCTGCCTGAACCATGTTCTTCCACATAGTATGATATTTTCATCTTTGGAGGAGGCTTGCGATTCCCTGGCTTCACCTGAGTAGCTTATTTTTAGGTTGAAGAATTAGGATGCCACCTGAATCCACACATCCATGCCACATTCTCCAGTTACTGCTAGTTAAGCTGATATTTTGATCTACATCTCTCTGACTCTTGTGTTCAGAATTGGTTTTAAATCGACAAATATTCATTAATCCCCTAAAACCGCAACTAATGCTAATTAAAAAAATCTTAGTATACAAGGAACCAAAGAAGACTTTCTTGAAAGGGCAAAGGGTACCCAGAAGAGACCAATAGTAACCATGGCACTCAAAGATGAATTAATAAAGGAACTTCTACAACATTAGGAATGAGACAAGAATGCCCTTTCCCCTACGACCAACCTCCAAGGTGTTTTTTAAAATTTTATGTGTATGAGTGTATTGCCTGCACTTATGTAAGTGTACCCATGTCATTCAATGTCTGCAGATGTGAGAAGGCAGTATCAGATTTCCAAGAACTAGAGTCATAGATGGTTGTTAGCTGCCATGTGTGTACTGGAAATCAAACCCTGGTCCTCTGCAAGAGCAGCCAGTGCTCTTAACCACTGAACCAACTCTCGAGCCCTGAGGTGCTATTAAAAAAGATTCATTTTGCTTTTTTATTTGTGTGTGTGCGTGTGTGTGTGTGTGTGTGTGTGTGTGTGTGTGTGTGTGCCTGTGTGTCTGTGTATGTACCTTCCAAGACCAGAAGAGAACATCAGATTCCCTGGAGCTGGTGTTACAGGAGATTCCCGGGTCCTTTCGAAGAGTAGCCAGCACTGAGCTATCATTCCAGCCCCAACATCCAAATATTTTTTAAGTAAGTATATTAATAAAGGAAAACATCACCAGAGGACAATCTCTTCTTTTGTGCATGTATGGGTGTATTGCCTGAATGTATGTAAAGCACCCATATTGTATAATGGTTGCAGAGGTCAAAAGAGGGTGTTAGAACCCTTGAAACTGGAGTTATGGACAGTTGTTAGCTGTCATGTGGGTGCTGGGAACTGAACCTGGGTCCTCTGCAAGAGCAGCCAGTGCTCTTAACTGATAAGCCATCTATCTCTCCACCCTCAGAAAACAATCCTGTTATGCCTCCCTTCACAACCTACATATGCCTGATTCTTACTATGTATTATCATACTTGGAAAAGTCCAAGGAAATTAGCTGAAAAAAATGTTGAAAACAATAAATATGGTCCATAAAATGTGGAAGAAAAATACACAAAGATCAATTGCTTTTCTTCTAACTGCAGTTATCTGTTAGACACTGTAACGGGGAGAAAGTGCCACTCATCATAGTAATAAAACCTAAAATATGTAGAATGTACTTAAAAAACCATGCACAGAATCTTTATGAGGAATCTAAGAAACCACCCTGAGGGAAATAAAAAGAAGAAATCTAAAGTGAAATGACAATGTGCCTGAGGTCGGGAACTTAGGCTGCTCTTATGACAGTGTTTAATATATTTCTCATGAATTAAACAGAAGAGGAAATTAATGTAATAAGTTTTCTAGGAAGTAATCAGAAAATATCATGAACACGGTATCACAATTCCACACTGAACACCCTTCTTAGCCACCCAGGCGTATGGCCTATTGACAATGAGCCTTCCTTGGTACCAAGTGGAAGCACTGACTCATCATGGCAGAGAGGCTGGGCAGAGTGAAGACATCATTTTATGAATTTTCTTTGCTGGAAAATAGCTTGTGGAATTGTGTCTGCAGCAAAAAGAGGACCAGCTAGGTTCAGCAGCAATATTTCTACGTAAAGCCCAACAGAATTCCAAACACATTTCTTTGGAATCATCTTTGGCTCTGTTCTTTCTTCAACTTTCCAGGGCCATGTATCCCATAGGCCTTACCTCCAAAATCTGTTTAAGGGCTCACCTCGTCCCCTCAGTCTTAGCCAGAGCACTTGGATTATCGTGGTGGTCTTGAAATGGTCTCCCTTCTTCCACCATCACCCATTTCCTTTCAAACAATAGTCAAATCTTGTTGCTTCTTTGCCTGGAATAAAAACTAAAATCTGTACCATAAGATGTATCCTTTAAACATGGAAAGCTTTGAGACTGAAAAAAAAAAAAGTTATTATAAATTATCCTCCAACAATAGTCACGGATGGAACTGTTCCAGGGCAGTGAGATGTATCTCACTCTTTAAGGCCTTACTGATCTATCTACCCACCTGTCACCTCTCATCCCCTATCTGTACCTCCTCACTACTCTGTTCTAACCAAACGAATAGGCCTCCTTGCTCTCTTTAGAATGTGCTAAGCACACTCACACCACAGGGCCTGTTTACTTGTCCTTCCTTCTGGCTGGAATGCCCTTCTCCAGATGTGCACTGACGCAAAGTCTGCCTTTTCCCGTCTCTGTCCAAGCATCCCTTATTACTGAAGCTCTCCTTCACCATACTATAAATTCAGCAACCTCATTTCCAACCTCCACCCTATGTGTCTTTCCCCCCTCGCCTTTCTGAATGTTCCTTCTGCTTTATTTATCACCGTCTGGCATGCTATATATTTGCCTTGCACTTGTTATGGCCTGTTTTCTCCTATGAGAATGTAAGCTCCATGAGAGCAAGGACTCAGACTTAATCATGATTATATCTCAGCCCCCAGAATGGTACTTGTCATCTGAGAAGCAGTGAATAAATATCTGTGGAAGGAATACAAGAGTGGTTAAGGCACAGAGATGTGTGAAATCATGGCATTCCTGTGGAACACCAGGAGAAGTTTATGTTAGATTCCATCATGTGAAAAAGGAGTAATTTATCAGCAGAAAGTGTCACTATGTCACCTTTGTCTCATAGTCATAAAAACATCCATTCCCAAGCAACATCAACAGAACCAAATCCCAGAAAACTGCTGAACTACGAATGACAGACTGTTCCCAGATGCTTATTGCTCATATTCACTTTGCAACTTGTTAATTTAGTTTGCAAGAACAAAAAGTTTTAGAAAAGAAGTGTTGTCAGTCCAAGAAAAACAAAGAATGAATGGTATCCCTCATCTGTGGATGCTAGCACAAATTACCTAATTGTATGGCAAACCGAGCAACGTCAATGTGATCTGAAAAGAACTGTGCTCTTATATTGTAGAAACCCTTAAAAAATAAACAAAGCAAAAATAGAAATTATACATGTTTAATGACATAGACATGTTCAGCAAATTTAAGCTTTAAATGATTTTTACATGCATGAAACATCATGTGACCCTTGTAATGTGTGCAACTTTATATTTGTATATATCAGCCAAAATAAATTTAATTAAAAAAAAAAAAGAAAAGAAGTGTTGTAGCAAAGCATATAATTTTTTGACTATTTTCTCCATTACTTTGACTGTTTCTGAAGAAAAAAGTAAGCAATTGCTAGATTTTGGTCACAGAAGGCTAGAATGTTCTGCTGACTTGGAGCTGAAGTGTTGGGGTAACATATCATGCCCTCTGATGGTAAGAGGCCTTGGAGACTGTCTACATTATGCAGACAAAAATCATAGGATGCAGGGTGCTTGCTACCTGCCTGAGACAGCTAGCCTCCAGCAGCAGCAGACCATAAACCCCTTTCTAGCAACATCTGAGCAGGCTTGTCTCCCTAATCCTTGCCAACATCGAGACTTGCAGAGAATATTGGTCAAGTTAATACAAGGAAACTGGCATCACATTTGTAAGAATTACATCATAACTTATAGTTATGGGCTTCATTTCTATCACTTTATTTTGTTAGTGTGCTCTGGCAGGTTTTCTATGCATGTTTACTAGTTGCTCTTTCTTTTTTAATATTTTTATTGAAGTTTCATCCATTTCGTACAACATTTCTCAGTCCAATTTAGACTCATTCCCCTTTCTATGCCTCCCACCCTAACTGAGTTCATGCATTCTATCATACATGTCTTGTATCTTTTTCTGATTTTTTTTTTTAGTTTTTCTATGCAGAGGTTTATTGTTTTGAGGAGAAGTTTACTGTTTCAGTCAGTTCTTTGTCCTAGTCCATTTGTTGTTGCTGTTGTTCCCTCCAGTTTGTATTGTATTGTATTGTGCCAAAATATGCACACAAACATATATGTCCCACAGATACCAAAATTATGTCATCTGAAAATAAACAGTATGTTAATTCCAAGTCATCTTTCAGGATTCACATTTTTCCCTTTTAATTTTACCCAAAAATATGCATACATACCGTCCACCCATACACCAAAATTACAAAGTCTGAAAGTAAGTAAGTAATAGGTTAATTCTAGAGCCTGTTAAGGGATTCACATTATAAGAGCACAGTTGCTTTCAAATAAAGAGAAATATAACACTAACGTTGTTCAGTTTGCCTTGCGACTAAGTCCTTGGTGCTAGCATCCACAGATGAGGGATACCATTGTTTGTTTGCTTTTCTGGGACTGTGTTACTTCACTTAACATAATATCTTCAAGTAGTTCCATCTATTTACCTGCAAAGTTCATGTCATCTTTCTTTACTGCTGCATAGAATTCCATTGTATAGATGTACCACATTTTCTCTATCCACTCATCTGTTGAGGGGCACTTGGGTTGGTTCCAGCTCTTCACTGTTGTTAAGAGAGCTGTAATAAACATGAATGTGCATGTATGTCTGTGGTAGGATGAGTCTTATGGGTGTATACCCAGGAATGGTATGACTGGGTCAGGTGGTAGGCTCATTTTGAGTCTTTTAAGGGTTCTCCACACTGCTTTCCATAGTGGTTGTACCAGTTTACATTCCCACCAGCAGTGGATGAGTGTTCCCCTTTCCCCATAACCTCTGTAGCATTTGGTGTCTTTTGTTTTCTTGATCCTAGCCAGTCTTAATGGAGTGAGATGATATCTGACAGTGGTTTTAATTTGCATTTCCTTAATTATTAGTGATGTCAAACACTTTTAAGATGTTTCTCAGTAGTTGCTCTTTTGTAAGATTTTGTTCTTCTCTTGGGCTGATGTAGCCATTGCTTTCATTGGTTAATTCTCAAATTATTATGGCTTTCTACTTTAGTTTCTGATTATTCTTTGGTACACGGAAAATGGGCACTAAATAATCTTTGATTTTTATATTTATAAAGGTTTCTATACTGTTGTATTTGAGTCTCTGTATCTTTGCACTTTTGTTGTTGTTAGGTGATGGCTTAGGTGTGCATACTTGACCCAATTTTAATAAAAATGGAGAGCAAATAGGGATGAAAAATAAAGAGCAGGGTTAGCTGCAGAGGGAAGGTTTTGGAAACTCTCTAATACAGGTCACAGGAATGACCATTTGGAGTATCTTCTTTAATTATTGGTCTTTAGGTGGGGGCATAGACGGGCTCATCTGTAGGATCTTCACATTTCAGATGCTATCAGATCTTGTGGGCAGACCCAGTGAAGCAAGATGTACCTGCAGCAATGGTTTGGTTTTAATTTCCCTTTTTCTATCAGAGCCTGTGATGGCCTCCATTTGTGGATCTTGTCTCAGTGCTGCTCTTCCCGTGACAATGACCCTGACTGTAGTGAGCAGAGATAGTAGGTCCTACACTTACATCGTACCTGTTTTTGCTGGCCACCCATTGTGATCATGTCCAATGACTGGTATTTACTCTCCTTTCTTTCTCTGAACCATTATCTTGCAGAACTTGAGGTTCTGCTGGCTCTTTGAAGTAGGACACTGTGTCACTTCTGTGAGCTTGCAAGAATCCTGAACGCCATTCTCTCCTGGTTTCAAGTCTTGGGTGATGACGGCTTGTCTAGTCAGCTGCCTTCTGGGTGTGAGAGAATCAGAATCTTAACTGGAAAGGACACTCGTGCTAGCACGCCAGTTCCACCCAGCCCAGTGCTAGACACCTGCTGGAACTGATGGAACCCGGGCCTGGGCCTCATTGTCTCTCTTCTACTCCTGGCTGTTTCTCCACCTCCACTCCACAGCTGTATTCCGTCCAGGATCCATGCTGGGTGTGGCCCACCCCACGCTGCCCCATGTGGTCATGTGTCATGCTTGGATTCCACCCAGCTTGGAATGCTGTCTTCTTTGAGGAGAAGGGGAACATGATGAGACAGAAGGTCACTGAGTAAGTAAATTAAAACACAATTTCTTCATTAGGACTTCAGAATACTTTGGAGGATGGTAGTCAGAAAATGATCAGATGGGTGAGTAACAGCATTTTTCTCATTCTGTCTCCTCCGAAATCTACCCAAAATATTGAAAACTACACATTAAAAATGCATCTTTAGCTGGGGTGGTGGTGCATGCCTTTAACCCCAGCACTTGGGAGGCAGAGGCAAGTGGATGTCTGTGAGTTCAAGGCCAGCCTGGTATACAGAGCAAGCTCCAGGCCAGCTGGGACTAAAGGGAGACTCTGTCTCAAAAAATACTAAAAGTGCATCTTTATTTGAAAAGAACAGGAAGGAAAAGTGGAAGCACTCTGATATCCCCTTACACTAAGTTGAAGTCATGTATTGATAGAATTAACAATATGACTATCAATGCTAAGATCAATATATTAATATATCTATAAATATATAAAGTCATTTGCCTTAATACAGGCAGCCAATAGCATCATTGTGTCTAGCCTGAGCTTTCAACACATACTGTACCATACATACATCTGATACATATCTTCTTGAATTTGAACACTCCAGAAATATCTGGGCCATACCCTGAAAGGCATGTCCACTGCCATTCAATTAGATGGCCAATCCAAGGAGAGACAGGGCTCCTCACTGCAGAGAGTAGACTATGATGTGTCTGACCAGTTGGGAGTTAGAAAGGAAGCTGGCACCTTGATGGCCCAGGTCCTTTGTCCCAGACTGAGTCTCTAAGACAAGACAAAGTGCCAGCAGTGTGGGGGATCAAAGACAGGGCTCCAGGAGCCAACACGCAGCAGATTTCTTTGTAGTGAGCTGCACTGTTTGCCTAAGCCTAGAATCCCAGAGCAAGGTGGCCCCCAGGAAAAAGGAAGAAACGGATCTGATGATGGTGCTTGAGATGACCAATCAAAGCTCAAGCTGTGGGCTAACTATCCCATCTCATTTCACCTTAAATTAAAAAACACACCCTTTTTGAGGTTTGCTTGATGTACAAAAAGATATATATATATAATATATATATTAATCTATATATTATATATATATATATATTAGATAAAAAATTTGATGAATTTTCCCATTAAAATCAAAGTGAGACAAAGTCGTGGGCTTTTGTCAATTGTTTAAGAGAGGGGGTGTAGGCTCAGTGGTAGAGCTCCTACCTAGCTTGCCTTGTATATTCAAGGTCTGGGTTCAGTCCCTAGCACGTTAAAAAAGAAAGAAAACCAATGTCTAATTCTACATACTACATTATTCACCTGGTCTGAGGAACATCCCCCCTGTCTATTATTAGTTTATTTTATTACACAGGAAAGATTCGTGGTGAAAATAGGGGGGAGAGAGGTATTCTTTCACTTGACCAGTTCCAGTTTAATAACAAAAGAAGGACTCTTTGGGGGATAGAGTGGTGTGTGTGTGTGTGTGTGTGTGTGTGTGTGTGTGTGTGTGTGTGACAAGACTTTACTCCTTAGCCTAAGCTGGCCTGAAACTCATTATGTAGATAGCATTGAAGTCATAGCACTCCTCCCGTCTCAGCTTCCTAAGTGCTGAGATTACAAATGTGAGTTTCCACGGTCTGCTAAGATAGGGGCTGAAAGAAAGCTCCAACGGACAGGAAAGAACAGTTATGGAAGCATCAAGGAGAGAGAGTAATCCAGACAGAAGAACAGAAACCAAAGCTCTGAGATGGATATCATGTTGTGTGCAAAGGACAGAAGGCAGGTGAGAGAATCCAGAGTGTGGAGAAGAGGTGGGTGCAGGGGCGTGGAGGAAAACTGGAGGGTCAGGCTGTGGGAAAACCCATCTCCCTGGAGAGTGGGCGGCCATCCTTGGACTTTTATTTTATTTATTTATTTATTTATTATTTATTTATTTATTTATTTATTTATTTTTGGACTTTTTGAGACAGGGTCTCCTGTAGCCCAGCTGTCCTGGAACTCACTCTGTAGACCAGGCTGGCCTTGAACTCACAAGATCCGCCTGCCTCTGCCTCCCAGTGCTAGGATAAAGACGTGGGTCACCACACCCGGCTTTATCCTTGGACTTTTAATAGGAAGACATGGGATCTGATTTATACCATGAGAAGATCATTGTGGCCGTTATGAATGAAAAGGATGAGGTAGGAGGGAACAAGAACTGCCTTGAGACAATACTGTGGCTCTAGATGAGAGATGACGGGGGCTTGAGCTTGGACTTAGGCACGGAGTTGGTAAGAAGTGATCTGATTTGGAAGATATTTAGAAGAGAACAAAAATGGGGTTGGGTGCAGAGTGTGGAGAAAAAGAGGATGCATCGCTGACTCGTAGGTTCTAGATGTAGGCAGAATGGGAAAGAGTTAAGAAGGAACCAGTTCTAGCAGGGAGACATGTAAGCATTGTTTGAGATTACGTTTGAGATACATAGGCGACTAGACCAGGGGTAGTCACACTTTTTCTTCCAGGAGTCAGACATGTTCTTTGATTTATTTTTTTCCTAACCCTCTGAAGCTTTAAAACCCATCCTAATGTTATACAAACAAACAGACCACATTTGATCTAGGACCAGTTTGTGGATACTGAGGTGGAACTCAGTAGAGAGGACAAGAAAGAGTCTATTGATAGTCTTTAAAGCCAGGACCGTACCGGGAGAGAGACTGACAGAGTAGCATTGCAGATGAAGCTAGGCAGAGGAAGAGCCGGAAAAGGACCCAGAAGTTAGAGGGAAGCTGGGGCTGTGGGGTATTGTGTCACATCCTACTTTGTCGTGCTATGTGAGAAGCACTGCCATCATCCTAGCGCGTTACAGAAAAAGAATCCATTTCTCACTCAANAAAAAAAAAAAAAATGCTTTGTGTGTGTGTGCGTGTGTGTGTGTGTGTGTGTGTGTGTGTGTTTGTGCATGTGTGTACACATACATGTGGAGGCCAGAGGTCAACAGCAGGTGTCTTCTTCCTCAGTCACTTTCCACTCTGTTTTTTGAGAGCAGGCCTCTCATTGAACATGGAGTTCATTGGTTTGGCTAGGCTGTCTGGCCAGCGAGCCCCAGGGATCGTCCTGTCTCAGTCTCCCCAGTGCTGGGACTGCAGGTGTGCACTGCTGGGCCTGGCTTTTTACATGGATGCTGGGGATCAGAACTCAGGCCCTTGTGCTGGTGTAGCAAGCACTTTGCCAACTCGGTCACCCCCAAAATATTTTTTTGAGACAGGGTCTCACCATGTTGCCAAGGCTGGCTTTGAACTCATAATTCTGTCTCAGCCTTCCAAGTTCGGGGATGGCAGACACGCACCAAGTGACTCCAAGCCAACTTTTAAAATTAAATTTATTATTTATTTATTTATTTATTTATTTATTTATTTATTTTTGGACTTTTTGAGACAGGGTCTCCCTGTAGCCCCAGCTGTCCTGGAACTCACTCTGTAGACCAGGCTGGCCTTGAACTCACAAAGATCCGCCTGCCTCTGCCTCCCAAGTGCTAGGATTAAAGACGTGGGTCACCACACCCGGCTTTATCCTTGGACTTTTAATAGGAAGACATGGGATCTGATTTATACCATGAGAAGATCATTGTGGCCGTTATGAATGAAAAGGATGAGGTAGGAGGGAACAAGAACTGCCTTGAGACAATACTGTGGCTCTAGATGAGAGATGACGGGGGCTTGAGCTTGGACTTAGGCACGGAGTTGGTAAGAAGTGATCTGATTTGGAAGATATTTAGAAGAGAACAAAAATGGGGTTGGGTGCAGAGTGTGGAGAAAAAGAGGATGCATCGCTGACTCGTAGGTTCTAGATGTAGGCAGAATGGGAAAGAGTTAAGAAGGAACCAGTTCTAGCAGGGAGACATGTAAGCATTGTTTGAGATTACGTTTGAGATACATAGGCGACTAGACCAGGGGTAGTCACACTTTTTCTTCCAGGAGTCAGACATGTTCTTTGATTTTTTTTTTCCTACCCTCTGAAAGTCTAAAACCCATCCTAATGTTATACAAACAAACAGACCACATTTGATCTAGGACCAGTTTGTGGATACTGAGGTGGAACTCAGTAGAGAGGACAAGAAAGAGTCTATTGATAGTCTTTAAAGCCAGGACCGTACCGGGAGAGAGACTGACAGAGTAGCATTGCAGATGAAGCTAGGCAGAGGAAGAGCCGGAAAAGGACCCAGAAGTTAGAGGGAAGCTGGGGCTGTGGGGTATTGTGTCACATCCTACTTTGTCGTGCTATGTGAGAAGCACTGCCATCATCCTAGCTCGTTACAGAAAAAGAATCCATTTCTCACTCAAGCTACATATAAGCTGCAGTTTTGTTATAACTGTTTTCTACCTTTTCCTTCTTTTTGACTAAAGGAGAAAGAACTCACAGGATGGGCTGCAGTGGAGGAAAGGAGGCAAGATAGAGCCTTGCAACACTCCCAAAGGTTCTCCAAGACAAAGGCATCTGTCTCTGCCACACATTTTCCATGTCAGACTAGGCTGGTTAGAGTCATTCTCCGGCAGGAGTAACACCGAACGGTTGGAAGTAACAGCTTTGGCTAACCGTGTGGTGTTCAAGAAGCCTAGACCACAGAGGAACTCAAGAAATAAGATGTGGTCAGTTGAATGGAAGGCTGTTGAGAAGCTGAGTGAGGTGAGCTATAAAAGAAAATGTGACCCTGGACCTTAGAAATCCTTTGGCCTTTGGAACTGGCAATATTAACTCATGTTGTCTGTGCCAGAGTCACACAGTGAAATACTCTTGTCAGTCTGCTCCCTGAAGAACAAATGCCCTAACTATATTCATAAAATGATTGGAGGCTCTTGTGATCCCAATAAAACAGCACATATTAACTCGTGTTGTCTGTGCCAGAGTCACACAGTGAAATATTCTTGTCAGTCTGCTCCCTGAAGAACAAATGCCCTAACTATATTCATAAAATGATTGGAGGCTCTTGTGATCCCAATAATCAAGCACATATACTCCTAAAAAATTTAACCTGACTTTTGACTTGCATAGGCACAATCACACATGTTCTTGTAAAGGAGTCTTTGGCAAACAATGGCAATTATTATACCTTCTGACAAAAGCAGTTTAAGAAGTTTTTCTAAAGACAAAGGGAAGCGGTGACCAGTGAGCTTGCTTTGAGGAAGGTTCTTCTATACTTTCGTTAGTCAGATGATCCTGAACCAACCTTCTCATTTGCCTTAGCCCTAGCTCTGCTTATATGTGAGGATTGCATGCATGAGTTTGCAAAGCTGGGAGGGGGGTTCACTGACAAAGCAACAGCTGTGGTGTTCAACCGCAGCATTGGCACCTGAGCCTTCCCCGTCACCCTGCCTGGGGTTGAGGACAGAGACAGCAGTCACTTTGATATTTGTAAGGTACCTGGAAAATCTAAAATGGCTCCACTGATCCATACTTCCTCTGGCATTTTAAAAGAATTAGATTTATTTTACAGTTTGGAATATCGGGTTGATTAAGTACATTTGAGTTCAATTATTTTTTTAAGGCATCACATATAGTCATAGATAGTTGTTCTTCTTTGATTTTTTTTCCTGTCCTCTAAAGCATAAAAACATTCTTGGGCTATACAAACAAGCAAGTCACATTAAGTCTCCGGGTTCCTGGTTGCCAGACACTAAGGTGGAGCTCAGTGGAGAAGACAGAGAAGAATCCGCTGATACAGCCCACTGGTTGACTATCTCATCAGCGATAACTTTGAATTTCAAACACAATGGCCAATAATTTAATCAGTCAGGCTTGTACGATTAAAATGTCCATAAAAACTGCTGAATGGCAGAGCTCAAGAAGCTTCTGAGGGGACAAATGCATCCACGTGGCACACCTCAACTATGGAGGCAGAGACTCTTATGCTTACGACTCCTTTGGAGCCTCATCCTATGTGCCTCTTCATTTGGCTGCTCAACTCTATCCTTGATAGTAAATTTTAATAGTAATATAGTACTGAGGTCTGAGCAAATTACTAAAAAGGGAGTTTTGCAAATCTCGAAATTTGTAGTCAAGGCAGATAGTATGCAGATAGGCTCGTAACCCTATTGTGAGTAATGTCTTATAGGAGGCTAGCCTGTGGGACTGAGGCTCTTTAACTCGTGGGGTCAGAGGACAACTCTGGGAAGTCAGTGGCAGGATTGACTTGACTGATTGGATACCAGGTAGGTATCCAGAAAATCAGAGACTAATAAAATCTACTCCATCTTTTACATGAGAATTATCTGAATAATAAGCCTTCTCTCTTTCACTGGACATCTCAAGTACTTGAACCTCAGTTATAAGGTACTTGACCAGTAGCATATTAGTCTATCCCATCTTGCTCTGTCACTCATCAGAGACTGAAGTTTACTAAAGTCGACCTTTGAATGTTACATTGGAGGTTCAGCATGCTTCTCTCTGGAGACATTACAGGTGGCATGCAAATTTGAAGGAACATGAAACTATTAAGTAGTAACTATTAATTGTTCAGTTTCTCACCACCTATAATGTCTCCACTCGGGCAGAGAAGGTTGACTAGCAGTGGCCCTTTCCTCTTTCCTGTTACTTTGATCATCTCAGTTCTGCCCTGACTGTACACTACATGACAAACAGAAACAAACTTTATGAATATATGTACTCATCACCTTGCAAGTCACTTAAGGGCCCTCTATCATAATTCAAAGAACACAGCCTTCTATGCAAGGAACTTATCAGGAAGTATTGCATTCTGCCAAGAACTCTGGTAAATGACATTTCCTCCCTCTCCTTATAAACCTAGTAACTGGCCTAGTACACAGACACACCCCTTTCTCCTGGTCTAAACTTGACCAATTATTTCCTGAGTCTGGATTACTACATGGAATGTGTGAATTTTTAAAAATCCACCACAGTACCACTCTTATTAAAGTTCAGTAAACTTAAAGACAGATTTTTATTTTCTACATGAACTGTCAAGCCACTCTCCTCATTTTATATTTATGTGATTGACTTATGAAAGTCTAAATATGGAATTCTGCATTTAGCCTAGTGACTTAGTTTGCAAGATTCAATGAACCATTTTAATTTGTCAAAAGCACTTGGAGTTTTTATTCAAATATGCCAACATAAAATATTTTGGGCAAAACTGCATTGTCTGATTGACAAAGATTTGGTGGTAGAAATTTGTTAGAGAAATTTCTGTCTTCTAACTCTCAAGCTATGCCAAACAGTACTCATTCGCCAGAGGTGGCTCTTGAGTACTTGAAAAGTGGCTACTTTGAATTGCGATGAACAGAAATTAAATACATACTGAATTTCAAAAACTGGTTACCAAAATAGAAAGTAGAAAATATCTAATCGATAACCTAAAAAATACTGATTACATATTGGATACATAATACATGATTTTCTTTAGTATATGTGGTCAAATAAAATAGGTTATTAAAATAATTTTGCCTGTTCCTTTCTACTTGTTAAAATGTGGTTAATAAGGGTTGGAGAGATGGCTCAGAGGTTACAAGCACTGGGTGCTCTTGCAGAAGACCTAGGTTTGAATCCCAGTACCCCCACGGTGGCTAACAACCATCCACAGCTCCAGTTCCAGGGGATCCAATGCCCTCTTCCTACTTCTGTGATCACTACATGACAGGGGTGCACTACATACATGCAGGCAATACACTCATACACATAAAATAAAAATAAATAAATAAAGTGATTAATAAAAAACTATCTGTGGTTGATATAATTGTTTCTGTTGGACTGTACTACTTTAGAAATTAAAGTGACTCCTTGTTTCCTTCTCTTGTAATTGGACAATTATAGTATGCAGAAATTTTGATATAAGTCTTGCTATGTGGGCAGAAGTAGGAAGAAAAAACGGTACTGGACACCTTGAGAGCAGTGTGCTGAGCCTCTGGGCCACGCCCTCTAGGGCTTCATGACTGAAAAGCCAGGGAGAAGTATACTGTCCAGAAAGTGGAAAGATGAGTTTGTGGTGTGCTCACCCGTGTGTGTGTGTGTGTGTGTGTGTGTGTGTGTGTTTGTGTGTGTAAGGAGGTATAATGTAGCTAGATGGATGGCGAAGTTACAGAAGAGAAATATTCATGTCTTGGATGCTGTGCCTAGCTGGATTTATTTCTAAGAGGGGGAGCTGGAACAGAAGGGAAGGAAGAAGTGAGTCTCATCCATATTCTGAGTTCATTTATAATTCACCTCTATTACTCACCCAGTAGAGTTATGAACAAGGAAATCTAGTTAGCACCAGCCAAAAGCCATGCATTTACTTCAGCTTACCTAAAATAGTGAACTTAGCCATTTACAAGGATGTATTTTCTCAACTAATAATGGGAAACTGGTGTAGAACAGCACAGAGTCTAAGTAAGAGTGGGTTGCAGATGGCTTGTGGGCTAGCAGCTTAACGAAGGGATCCCTGGCTCTCCCAGCAATAAAGGGAACTGAGATCATACCTGTTTACACCTTCAAGGCCCAAAGAGAAGGTCAGTACTATGTCTACATACAGGACAACTGGGGCAGAATAGTGAGGAGGAAGTTCTTCCTTGCTTGAAAACTGTCATCATCTATGAAATCTGTATTAGTCAGTTTTCCATTGCTATGACAAACAACCCAAGGACTAGGTAATTATAAAAATGTGTATTTAGTTCATAGTTTTAGAGGCTTAAAATTCAAATATCATCATTTCAGCTTGCATAATAAGAGCGAGAGCGAGAGCAAGAGTGAGAGCGAGAGTGAGAGTGAGAGAGAGAGAGAGAGAGAGAAGCACACAGGAGACAAACAATCAGAGTTACAACTAGCTCTAGTAAGAAGTCAGTAGAGTCTCAAAAGAGTGGCCATAGTCCCTTTTGAGGGCAGAATTCCTAAAACTGTAAAGCATTACCACAAAACCCTGCCTCTTGAAGGGCCTACCACCTTTTAACATTGCCACACGGGGGACAAGCCTTCAGCACACAGATGCCTGTGGGACACATTTAAACCACATTCCAACCCATGGTTTTAGCTTTTATTTTAGCATGACAGATTTTTTTTCTTTTTAAAATTTGTGGGTTTTAAAAAATATTTTATTTCATGTGTATGAGTCTATTACCTGCATGTATGTAATGCCCACAGATGTCAGAAGAAGGTGCCAAATCCCTTTGAACTGGAGTTATGAATGGTTGTTAGCTGCCATGTGGGTGTTGAGAACTGAACCCGGATCCTTTGCAAAAGCAGGTAGTGCTCTCAACCATTGAACCAACTCTCCAGCCTCTCTCTCCTCTCTCTCTCTCTCTTTCTCTCTCTCTCTCTCGATCTTTTTGAGACAGGGTCTTTCTGTAGCCCCAGCTGGCCTGAAACTCGCTATGTAGACCAGGCTGGCCTTGAACTCACAGAGATCCCCCTGCCTCTGCCTCCCGAGTGCTGGGCTTGTGTGCTGCCACACCTGGCTCAGCCCCTCTTTTTAAAATCTGAATTCTTTGATTATCTCTTTTCAAGTTCCCCAAAGGTATATGTCGCGGATTTCCCACTCCGTGCTCCCCATCCTGTGCTCCCTCTCCTCACTCCTCCCATTAGCTCCCCCTGCTCCCCCAGATGACTTCATTTCTATTTTCATATCAAGTATACACACACGATTTTATATGACACAAAATCTGGGGGCCACATATAGGAGAAAGCATATGATATTTTTCTTTCCGAGACTGGCTTAGAAAAGGGAGCTATGCATAGTGGCCCTCATTTGTCTTGCCCCCTCCCCGCCCTCATTTGTATTGCCTCCTCCCCCCAGCACAAGGGATATAGAGGCTGAAGAATCATGAGTTCAAGGCCAGCCTGGGCTACATAGCAAGATCCTGACTCAGGGAAAAAAAGATGTAGAAAGTGGCCCAAATTCAATTGCAGTTTCATTTTATTTATTTATTTTTTAAGCAAATCGGACACCAAGATATTGCTTAGAAAAGACTTGGGTTTCCTTCACATTCCTGAGGTAGAATCTAGATAGCTTTTATAAACTCCAGTCTCCTCTGCTTGCTGTTTTTGGCCTGCTTTCCTTGAAAAGACTTTTGAAAGTCCCCAGTCCATGCCGGTTTCTCTCCTTGGCAACATCTAATTCAGGAGGCCAATTTTAGCCATGCTGGGCAGGTTTCTGAAGGAGGAGTCAAGTCTCCTGTGTTGTATAATGACCAGTTTTTATTGAGGCCTAAACTGGCCCCTGTTAAATTACCATGTGCCCAGCCAGGATCTAGTTTCTCACTGACAGTGATCGCAGTGTGAGCTGGTCATGAAGTCATAGGGTTGTTTGCCTGTTGGTTTGGAGTGGAGCTGGGACTGGGACTGAAAGAAAGACCTGTTAGAAGCTGAGTGATTGACTGAATGAAACTGGACTTGCATCTTATTATAAATTTGTTCAGTGAATTTTCTTTCTACTGCATCTTGTACCTGATAAATGAAATCTAAACAAACCAGGCAAAAACTAACAAAAAATGGTTGGCCCTGATTCTTTATTAGAATCATCTTGATGCTTCCATGCTTGAAGTTTCTCTTCCCCATTTTCCTTGCCATGAGTCTGGTCTGCAGGAATGACTCTGAATTCAGACTTCTTACTGTAGGATTAGATCTTTACTTTTCAGCCTGTTTGTGGACACAGATACACCATTACTCTACCATAGCTTTTGCACTGCTCTTTAAGTTTCATTGTGTTATCTATCTTTGAACTTGTTTATTGACAAAGATGCTCTTTGGCCAATTTCTAGCCATGCTCTCTGAGTTTTGTTCTCACTTAGGCCTCAATTGTGTCCTATAAACACTTGAATGGACACTAAGCTAGTTTCTAACAGTTCAAGACCTCAGCCCAAGGATGACCTTAGACTCTAGATCCCTCAAAGATCCTGCTTGTAAAGTCTCAAGGCTGCTGAACAAATTTGTTATTCGTTCTATCAACAATCAAGATGGAACAAATCCCCAGTCTCTACAGGAGAGCAGGAGTCTGGTCAACAGCAGTTAACAAATGTACATGGGCTTGACATGGGCCAAGTTCATGCTATAGGTTCTGTGGACCAAACTCACATGCAATAGTTTTGGATCTGGGATGTCCTCCAAAGGCCTCTATGTTGAAATTATAGTATTTTTACTGATGCCTAGAATTCTAGAATACCTAGACTTCTCATACTGTAGACCACTTTACTTTTTTTAAATTTATTTTTGTATGTGTGTGAATGTACTGTCTGCATATAGGTTTGTGCACCCGTGTTGTGCAATGCTTCAGAGGTCAGAAGGGGGCATTGGATTCCCCTGGAACTGTAGTAGACGTTGTCTACTTCCATGTGGGTGCTGGGGATCTAACCTGGGTCCTCTGCAAGAATAGTCGGTGCTTTTAACCACTAGGCCATCTCTCTAGCCCCATACTTTTTAAATTAACATAAAATTTACAAATAGGCTGGAGAGATGGTTCAGCAGTTAAAGCACAGGTTGCTCTTGCAGAGGACCAGTTTTCAGTTCCCAGCACCCACATGGAAGCTAATGACCATCTGCAACTCCAGTTTCAGGGGATCTGACTGTCCCCTCTAGACTCCACAGGCATTGCATGCACACACGTGGTGCAACTTACATACATGCAGGCAAAACACTCATACACATAAAATAAAAATAAATAAATTAATTCAACAGTTTAAAAATTATGAACATTTGCAGTGCCAAGAAAGGAAGGGAGATTCTGGGACACCAAGCTCTTAGAGCACGCTGGGCTGCCTGGGCCTATCCAAACATGAAAGCAATTGCAAGTCCAAAAGAGCAGATGAGATAATTGGTGGCATCTTTACAAGGAATCTCCTTGAAACATCCCCGCTCTGTGCTTCAGGGGCCTCAGACTTACTCCGGCACCATCTCCCATTGGCAAAGGCCATGGCTCAAGATCTTCATATTACACATGCCCAGACAAATTCTGAGTTTGTTCTCAGTGTCTTAAAAAAGTCTTGATCATCCAACATCAGCTTTAAGACCAAAACTCCATGTCAATGACCAGCATAGCATATGACATCAGTGCAATAGTGGCACTTTTTTTTTTTCGTCTTTTCGAGACAGGGTATCCCCAGGTGTCCTGGAACTCACTCTGTAGACCAGGCTGGCCTTGAACTCACAAAGATCCACCTGCCTCTGCCTCCCAAGTGCTAGGATTAAAGGCGTGCGGCACCACGCCCAGCAATAGTGGCACTTTTATCTTGGGGGAAATCAATGTAATTGACCTAAAGCCCACTCAGTGGGGAGAAACTCATGTGTGGTATTGTAAACATAGCCAGATGCACACACCTGGAGAGGTCATAGATCTTAGAGAAATGCCCAAGGTTGACACATCCCTAAGCTAAGCTAACATCTTACTAACTACAAAAGAGGTATCTTTATAGTTACAGACAAATATTCCAGGCACCACTCAGAAAAGAAGCTTCCTTTGCACCAGATGAGAATAGTACAGAATCACACAACTGAACACACACAGACATGGTCTGTGAATTGCCCATGCCTAGGCGACACACCTACAATGTAACCTCTACACATAAGCCCCAAGCAACATAGAACAAGCACCCAAGAAGGCATTAAATACCTCCCAACCCTGTTAAGGACGCTCCCCCATGCACAGGAGGCAAGGAACTCAAAAGGCCATGAATGAACAAACCATGAAGCTTAGGAGTCTACAGAGTGTGCTTCCGCGGACAGGCCGCCTATATTCATCTTCACCCACCTAGGGCTCAGGGAACATTGCAGAGGAGGGGCAGAAAGATCGTAAGAGCCAGGGAGGTGGTGCAAGACCAAACAGAAGTGAATCCTACAGGCTCCTGTGACTCTGTTCATATGAACCTACAGCATTGGTATCAGCAGGCACAAGACCCATGCAAGCTCAGCTGGACAAACCCCAGCACAGAACTGCAGAAATGGGTAGCAGAGCCCAACCTTGCCTGAAGAAATATTAACAGCTGATTGCGGCTGGGTGAGGAAGAACTGGTCTTCTTTAGGAAAGGGACTCTGGATAGGATGACTAGCACTCAGGGGATGAGCTGGCACTGAGGAGTGGGTGGGGACAGTAGTTTGGCACAATGGATCCTAACATAAATGACAGAATGTATGAACTCCGGGTGGGGGGCCTGCAGGAGGGTGACAGTGGAGTGTGGGTGTACAGGTGATTAAGACTGATTGAAAAATCATGTATGAAACATAAAAATTCAATAAAAATTTATAAAAACAAAAAAGTCTTAGGGGCTAGAGAAATGGCTCAGTGGTTAGGAACACTGTCTGCTTTTACAGAGGACCTGGGTCTGATTCCCAGCACCATACGGTAACTAATAAACATCTGTAACTCCAGTTCCACGGGAATCCAACACCATCTTCTAACCACCATGGGCATTGCATGACACAGATGCATCCACATATATGCAGGCAATACACTCATATACAAAAATAATAAATAATAAATAAAATATTTTTTAAAATCCCGTCTTGACAGCCTAAGTTCCACAGAATGCAATTACCTGGGAAACAAGAGCCTCCTGTAGAGAGGGAGGTGATAAAAGATAAATCCATACATATGGGCTCTAATCCAGATATGACTTGTGCCCTTATGAGAACAGGTGGCCCACGGCCAGGATACACAGGCACACATAGAGAAGACCATGTCCACGCGGGGAAGAGTTGGTAATCTGCAAGCCAAGGAGAGAAGCCCTAGGAGAAACAACCTTAAAATAACTTGAACTTGGTTGACTTCAGGCCTTCAGAACTGTGGGGATCTCGCTTTGTGTTAAGTCATCCCAGTGCTTTGTTATGGCAACTCTTCAAGACTGAATCATGTCTCTGAGAAAAACATTTATTTTGCAGATAAAAACTAGGATCCATGCATGAATATATTAGATATATCCAAAGCCACAAGGCTAAAGCAGAGATTGTGAGAACAAGGTTACCTCAGAATCCTATACCAGGCTTTTATTTTTCCATTATGTATTTATAAAATCATTGTTTTAAAAAACACCTTGAGCTGGGCATGGTGGCACATGCCTTTAATCCCAGCATTCGGGAGGCAGAGGCAGGCAGATCTTTGTGAATTCAAGGCCAGCCTGGTCTACAGAGTGAGTTCCAGGAAAGCTGGGGCTACAGGAAGACCCTGTCTCGAAAAGACAAAAAATAATAAAAATAAATAAATAAATAAATAAATAAATAAATAAATAAATACATTGGGCTAGGGAGATGGCTCGGTTAGTAAAATGTTTGCTACACAAGTCTGAAGACCTGAATTCGGGTCCCCATCAAGCTCATGAAGGCTGGGTGTGGTGGCATGTGCTTGTAATCCTTGCACTTCAGAGGCAGAGCCAGGAGGACCCTTGAGGCTTGCTGGCCAGCTGGTCTTGCCAAATGGGTGAGCTCTAGATTTAGTGACTCAGGTGGAAGGATATTGAGGAAGACACCCAATATTGATGTCCGATGTCTATTAACAGAAACACATGTGCATGCATACATGCACACACACGAATATATGTAACACACGTGCACACACATGAATATGTTATAGACATGAATATATGTAACACACATGCACATCATGAATATATGTAACACATGAACATATGCAACACATGTGTGCACACGAATACACATAATGCATGTGCACACACATGAACATATGTAACACATGTGCACACACATGAATACATATAACACACATGCACACACATGAATATCTATCACACATACACACATGAATATATATATATATATATATATATATATATATAAAACACATACACACAAAAAATGAAATCAACCAATTGATAACCACTTTGAGCCAGCTGGGGTGCCGGCCGGTACTTCTAACACTTGGAAGGATGAGACAGGAGGATTGCAAGTTCATAGCCCCGGCCACACAGCAAGACCCTGTTTTGAAAAAAGAGAAAGAATAAAACAACTATTTTCCTGTGGCTTGGAAGTTCCTAACCCAGTCTCACTTATGACAGTCTCATATGGAGATGTGAGGTGAGGAAGAAGGGGTTGCTGCTGTGTAGACTCCATTTCCAGAGTCATTCAATGGCAGGCCTGTCCTGGGCAACTCTTCCCCAGTGCACGGGCTTCTCGTGTGTATCTAGAGTTGAGAAAAATTGTTGGGAAACAGCTAATTGGGAAAAATTCGGACAGTTAAATGTTTACAGAGTCATTCTGTTTTATCTTCCCCAAGATCAGATTGCATACACCGCTGTACTTGCTCTACCACTGTGAAATATGTTTCTTGCTCCAAATGTATCTTCTTTCCCTTTGGCCCCCAGCCACTGGGGAGCTGGCACGGTGCTACGGAGTGAGACAGAGGTGCTTAGCAATTTCTTCACCACTGATCAAAGCAAGTTACACGTTTCAGGGCAACTTCTATGTGGAGTAGAAAGTCCATTTGGATAGGGGACCACTGCAGCCCATGTCCCCCTAATTAGCAACTTAGCAACCCAGCCCTGTGGAGAGCTGGCCTCATTTGGTGGCGCTGGGGTGACAGCCAGTTCCCTGGAACTTGGCAGCTAGTGAAAGCTTGTGGGTGCCAATTAGCTGGCATCGCCTTCGACCCAGAGCTACTTAGTAGCCGCTTTTTTAATGTCTGTTGGTTTTTCATTAAAGATTGATCTGACTCTGTGTATTCCTAATGTCCTTTTATTTAGTAAATTGATCTCAGTCTGGCAGGGTCACACAGCACACATGCACAAAACCCATGGCTGGAAGTGACTTTTGAAACTCAGCTCTCTAGCTGCAGAAGGAAGGGAAAAGTGAAGGATGAAAAGGAAATGAGATGCAGGGCCCTCCTCTAGGGTGTGGAATTCCAACAGACCCAGAGGCCTGGCTGGAGGAGGGGATGGGGAGTGATGATCCCAGCCAGCTACTGAAAACACAGAGATCGTAATTCTATCCCCTTTCCACACCAGCTTTGTGGTTATCATCTCTGAGTCTTTAAGGAAAGTGGGCAAGAGAAAGATTTTATAATTGTACACTCAAGTTTCACTTCAATCTTCTCTCCAGAAGCCACTATAGTACATGGGTTGGGGGAAAAATGCTTACCTGGCCTCCTGAATAATCTGGTTGAGCAAGGCTGCTTGCCTAATCAGCTGGATGGGGCCCCTTTGGGGAAGTTCCAGGAGATTCTCACCACCGGCCAGTTTCCAACCTCTGATTTGTCTTGCATATAAAGAGGTCTTTCCTGTGATTTTTGGCAGGAGTTAGTGAGGGCACTAACCAACAATTGCTAACCATCCTCTCTGGTAACTTGCCCTAAGTGGAACAGTTCTTCTGTCTGTTAGAGCCAAGGTTGTTCAGCTATGATACACTGGGCCACCTGGGGCTAAAAAATCCAAGAAAGGGACACTTTCAGACATAGCTAAGGGCAGAAAAATGTTAAAGACTATAGTCCAATCCCCCAAGGGCTGGGTAATTTTTAAAATATGGGCCATGCTCAACCCAGTATTTATATTACACTGTATATTTATTCTATGTAATTATATATGGGAAAAATATATATGCATTAAATCACAGTAACTATTAAAACACACAAGTGGGAAAACCAGTATGTGGAGATGGCTTGGAATATATATGTATTATATAAATATGTATGGCTGTGGGGTTATATGTGTACTGTCACAACAATTATTAAAACATGTACAGAAAGGCCTGAAAACCATCAGTACAACTGGCTAATGTCAGCTTTACTATGTGCTTATATTCACATACATATACATATAAATTTGAAAAGTTCTGCTCCTAGAAGTTTGACAGTGCTATCTATTAAGTACTGAGTTAACTGGGAACCATAGAAATTGGTAGATTGTGGTTACAGTTGCTGGTTAACTCTGGACTCACTAGAAAGTGCCCATTAATGGCAGCCTGATTACCTACCTGAGATGCCCATGTAGCTCTGTCTGCTTTCAAAGGCATGAACCAGTAACCTGCTCTTTACTTGTTTTGTTCAGACCTTATAGCCCCATGGATTAACTCCACCCATCAGTCCGTAAGATAAAGAATGCCCCCCAAATTGAAGGATAGCTTAAAAGTTACTTTTTTGTCCTAAAATCATGTTAAGAGTTTACTTTCTTGCTGTTTTTCTCTTTCTTCCAAAATGAGAGTTCCACAAAAAAACGATATATGAGCCACAACCACAGCCACAGGCAGCTGAGTGCTGTGGCTGACTGACTACGTGAGTTGAGGCTTTGCTGCCTTCGTTTCTATCAGTGCTTCTGTCATTTAGCTCCTGGGTCATAAGGCTCGTTTCTCATTTCTCCCAAGGTGTGGGCTCAGGTACTCTCATCCTAAAGCAACAATGGCTTTCTGAAGAACCAGCTGGGCCTCCAGTCTCCCTGATTTTTCCATCTTTGGTGGACTGGGAAGGGAGAAAGCATCTCAGTGAACACTCACCCAGATTCATGGATTAGATATCACTGACTTAGAAAGTACCATAAGATGGCAGCTATGGTGAACCTTGGGAGGAGTGAATGTCCCTCTCCGTGCCTAACTGTTGGAAGAATGCACAGAAGACCAGAAAGCAGTGGGGTTTGGCACAGCTGGATGAAGACATGACAGCCACAGGAACAAGGATAATATTGGGACAACTTAAGAAAACCAAATGTGCAGACTTAAAATAGAACGTGAGCCTAAATACCTAGAAACCTAGGCTTTACAAGATTTGGAACAACAATGGATAGAGTTAACGGTTCTAAGGAAGGAGCAGAGCCAAGAGCCACAAGAGACTCAACAAAGAGGAAGGCTCCACACAAAGCCAAAACTGTCCTGTAAGAACTTTGGTGTAAAACAATATCTAGAGAGAATGTGAGACACTGAAAGGAGAGAGCATTACAGCAGTTAACCAAAAGCAGAAGAAAACAAACAACAAAACTCCTGATTTGATTTAACCAGGCTTTATTTTACACGAGAGTTAAGTTTTATGTCTTAGCACAATGTACAGAGAAGGAAACTATCATTCAAGGAAATTTATCTTAAGATGCCTTGGATTTGTACTGTTTCATTCTCATTTTGTTTGTTTTGTTTCTTTGAGGCAGGGTCTCCCTGTAGCCCTAGCTGGCCTGGAGCTTTCTTTCTTTTTCATCTTTCTTTTTTTATTATATATATATTTTTTTAATTTTCATTTTTTATTGATGCTTTGTATATTTCATACATCATTTTCCAATTCAGTTCAGGCATATTTCCCTTTCCCTTCCCCCCACCCCACCCCACATATATTTTTTATACAAGATTATCAAATCTAGACCCCACCCTACCCCCTCACCCTACCAGAGCTCATGCATTCTGCCAAACATGCTTTTCATCTCTTTCTCAGTCTTTCTCAAAATTCTCCATGTGGAAGTTAACTGTTTTGAGCAGAAGTTCACTTTTCAGTCAGTTCTTTGATGCGGTCCTTTCTGTTGTTGTTGTTTCCAATATGCATCACTCCCAATTACTTGGACAAAAGCTCAAGGGGGCTGGCCTGGAACTTTCTATGTAGACCTGACTGGCTTTGAACTCACAGATAGCTGCCTGCTTCTGCTTCCTCAGTGCTGGGACTAAAGGCTTGCACCACCATGCCCAGATGTTCTGCTTGTTTAAAAGATATGTTGTGCTACAAATAAAATCATGCTGTTAAAAGAAAAAAAATTAGATTAACTAGATTTATTAGAGCTTATATGAACAAAGATCCTTTCATGACTTGGGCTACACTCAAAGCTGAAAGAGGTTCAGAGAATCCCACCCCAAGTAGAAGCAGTAAGATCTTCTAAGCTAAATGTGTAGGCAAAATAGAGAACTAATCTGATTGGTCATAGCTAGGAGCTCACCCTGGATGGATGGAAAGCAGCATTTGCCTTATTTGAGTATGACCCAATGGGATGTCCTTAACTGAATAACTAATTGGTTGACTGTTTATAGTTAACTGAGGCTCAAAGCCAGTTATGAGAAATATTTCCACATTAAGCTCTAGGTTGATTACATAAGAAGAGCTCTGGCTCAGACACATCTTCGGTGATAGACTCTTATTTTCTTTAATAATCTCCACTTTTGGTTATTGTCACTAACCACTCTATCACCATCAGGGTGGACTTACTTAGTCTCGGTATGAAATTCTTGAGTGTGACGTTGGGCTCCTTGGGTGGTTCTTTTCATGTTCTCATCACTCTGGCTGCAGCGGGGCCATTTTACACAATGAGTACCTGTGTAAAATCATTTAAAACTCCTGAAGAAATAAAGTTCAACAGGAAGACTATTATAATGACTATCAGGAAGATGCTGAGAAACACGACATGCTCCTCAACCACAGAGCCCTACCAGAAAAGCCCCTGAACCAAACTAAATAAAGTTAAGTAAGTCAGAGAATGATCCAGAAAAGGAATTACTTAAATCAAGTAGGCTGTTCATTAATTCTTTGTAACTGGGTTTGTACAAATGACCTATTTATTCCCTAGTGGCAGGGGGTGTTATCTGTCACACATATATTCCCAGTTGAGCTGACAGATAGACCAGAGAAATTGTCATCTAAAACAACAGAGTTTAGAGAAGCTTACTATGCAATGATAGCGTTCTTGTCAGCTATAGGAATGATATCTGAGAAGTTTACGACCATTACTGTACTCACAAGCCAGGGAAGAGCATTCTACCGATGAGGCCTTCTATGAAGGATCCATGCCTTCTGACACACTCTTCTTTATTCTTTTTATAATTTCATTTTATTTATTTATTATTTTTATTTTATGTGTATAAGTATATTGCCTGCGTGTATGTAAGTGCACCCATGTTGTGCAATGCCTGTGGAGGTCAGAAAAGAGTGTCAGATTCCCTGAAACTGGAGTTATGGACGGTTGTTAGCCACCATGTGGGTGCTGGGAACTGAACCAAGGTCCTCTTCAAGAGGAGCCAGTGCTTTTAACCACTGCGCCATCTCTTCAGCACCACATTCTTCTTAAGGTAAAAATTAAGAGATGCATACCAATAATCAGTTTCCAGTTGGCCAAAGAGTGACAGCAATGCTCTTAGAGTCTTGAATTTGCATTGGTCTCTTAATTTTCACTTACTAAGACACGGCATTGTACATGCATTTGAGTTTTCATTAAATTCTCCCCAGGTAAAAGTGTCTCTTGGAGAGGCACACAAGTTCCTTGTGGGACACCTTGTATATGGATCACCAGGACATGAGCAGTGGTAGTATTTATCCAAGGATTCATTATTGAAACTTTGGAGGTAATTCCCAATTAAGAAATTGAGTCTGTCTACAAACCGTCAAACTATCTTTCCCTTTGGTATTTTCTTTTCCAAAGTTCAGTTTCTTGAATAATTTAGCTGAAAAATACCCACTATAGTTTGTGTCTACTGTTAGATTTATACAAGAAATTGAATGGGTGGGTCTAAAAGCTAGCCTGTAGAAAGGACAGATGTGTAATCTGAATAAATAGCTACACTTGGAATAGCAGTGAGATTTGATACAGGATGAACTCGCTCTGCCTGTATCCTAAGATCCTGTAGGGATTCTAGTTTAGTATGGTACATTGAACATTCAGACAGGTTCTGTGCAGAGGCCACCAATCTTAATCACAGCATTGCCTTGCCCCAAACAGAAAGAAGACATAGGGAAAAGCAGGAGCAGGACAAAAACTTCATGATTACCAAGAAGTCTTGATCTCTGTTGAGAAATCTATCCACGTCATCTGCATCTAGATGGCTCTGCCTTGAGGTCCTCAATGAGTATACAGATCTAACACTCTAGAGTGGCTCTATTTGGCCCAACTATGTGGATCAAGCCTTGGGCCTTAACGTTTTGCTGCTGTGTGAGTGGTAGGGAGAACTTGGTGTCATTATTTAACAGAGTTCAAAGGCACTTTCTTTGGCATCATCTTTAAAAGGCCCTGGCTCTGGGTTCTAGGTGGCAGAAAGTCTACTTGTGATTAATTGGTAGGTAAGGAACACTTTTGATCTTAAATCTTAGGCATAACATCCTAGAGCACTGCAGTATTGAGCCATGTCAGAGTCTGTAACCACAGGGATAAGAGAGGTTCTATTATCAGGGACACAGTTCTCCCAGAAGCTCTTTCATAACACTTATGGGTTAATGTACATTTTCTGGCAGGTGACAATCTGATTTCCATCAAGGCCAAAAGTAACCTTTTCCCAAGGCAACCCAGTTGTAGATTTGTCAATTTCTGGTTTTAAAAATATCCTCTATTCTCATCTTCACAGAATACTGGGGGTGATAGGGACACTAGTGGTTGAATCATGTTTATAATACTTTATTTAATTCTTTTGTATAACTTGTCCAATGAGTGAGAACATCTATCAATAGAGACTTTTTTCAAGAATAACTCAAAAAGGAAGTACATTTTCTGACACCTTTTTAGCTACTGGCCTTACTATATGGGAAAGAGTCAGTCCAACCACAGATCAGACATTATCAGACGATCTTGTTGCTATTGAGACCTGTGTGATAGCAAGGTGCTAGTCACTTTTTTATTGCTATGACATTATATCTAAGAAAGGACACTTGAGAGAAAAATATTTCCTTTGGTTCATCAGTGGTTCAGTCCACGGCAGGTTGGCTCTACTCTTAGATTCAGGGTGAGGAAGAACGTGTGGCAAGGGAAGTTCAGAACAGTCTAGAATCAGAATGAAAGGAGAAAGCCTGCTGACACTAGAGGGCTTCCTTCTGCTTTTATTCTGCCCAGTTCCTTAGCCTAGGGAGGGATCCCCCTATACCAAGGAGGACAAGTCTTCCTTCATCAGCTCTCTCATGTGACAATGATCTCTGGAAATACCTTCATGGACACACCTAGAAGTAGTCTTTGCCAGTCTCCTAGGTGTCTCCCAAGTCAAACTGACAGTTAAGATTATCCATCATGTAGGACATTCATACAGGGGCTGGTTTGGTGAATGCAGCTGCCAAGGAGCCAAGAGCAAGCCGCTACTGCATCCTGCCTGGAGAGGGGACCGCGGCCTTGCACTTGGTTACCTCTGGCAATCCTGCACAGTGAATATTTGAGTTTAACCCCAGGTTCCTTCCCTGCTAAAGTCTGCCCAGTTTGGAAATAGACAGAGACAAAGAATGCAGTCTTGCTCCTAAAGAGTCATGATAGTTGTCATCACATCACCACTAGAGAGCACCTCCTGGCGTTGACTTTTCAACTGGTGCAGACTAAGCAATGTGGAGGCAGAATTCTCGTCTTCACAGAGCTCACATTCAGGGACAGTCACACTGTAATGGATTTCCCACCCATGGAACAAAAGTCTCTTTATTCATGTGCCAAAGAGCAATGTTTAAAGTACTAGCTGGCATCAGAGACCCAGAGGACCGTAATTCAGGGAGGACAGTGGTTGGTTACTTTCCCACTTAGCAGCCCAGACATGTGTGTAGGGAATGTTCTTTATTGGCAGGAGACTTTGCCCATGCAGTGATTTAGGTATCTGTGTTGCTTCCATCTTGTTTATTCTCCATCCCTGAAACATTTGTCTGTCTCTGTGGGTTCTATGTCCAGCCTGCAGCCAACAAGAAATGGGGAGATTGGAGGGACATGCCTGTGAGGCACCACAGGTTAATCTAGAGGAAGAACAGTCCTTTTCCTTTAGCCAAGATGTGATCATATGACTCTCATTACTTCAAGTGGTGTAGAAATTGTGTAGCTCTTCATGCCTTTAATCCCAGCACTTGGGTGGCAGAGGCAGGCGGATCTCTGTGAGTTCAAGGCCAGCCTGGTCTACATTGTGAGTTCCAGCTGGGGCTACAGGGAGACCCTGTCTCAAAAAAAGAAAAATAGAAAGAAAGAAAGAAAGAAAGAAAGAAAGAAAGAAAAAGAAATTGTGCGGCTCTAATTTTGCCACTGTAGAAGATCAAGGGAGTGAATTTTTGATGAACAATCATCATGTTGTGCTATACCTGACAATTTGATTTGGTGTCTTTTGAAGGTTTCTGGGGGGTATAATAAGTTTATAGAATTCAGTGATTCCTAATCTCTTGATAGTAGTTGTATGTTAGTTCTGAGGTGCCCAGTGAAAGTACCCACGCCGGACAGCTTTAGTGTCAACTTGACATACCTGGGCTGAGGGAGCTTCGACTGGGGAGTTGCCTCCATTGGACTGCCCTGTGGCCATGTCTGTGGGGTACTTTTTTGATTGTGGAGTGATGTGGGAGGGCCCAGCCCACTGTGGGCAATGCCACCCCTGAGCAGGGCTGTTCTGTTTTATATAAGAAAGCAGGTTGAGCATGGCCCAGGGGAGCAAGCCAGTAAGCAACTTTCCTCCATGGCCTGTGCTTCAGCTCCTGCCTCCAGGTTCCTGCCCCGAGTTCCTACCTTGGGATCCTTCAGTGATGAACTGTGACCCAGGAGAGGTAAGACAAATAAACCCTTTCTTCTGCAAGTTGGCATTGGTCAGAGTGTTTTGTCACAGCAATTGAAGGCAAACTAAAACAGTACCTAAAGTCCCCACAGATGGAAGTGTGACTAGGATATGAGATCTGTTCCTTTTCTGCTTTGGTCACATGGTGACTAGCTCCTTTTTTATCCCAGAGGTGGGCACCAACTAGTGAGTTACTAAAAAATAAGATTCACAGCCCAAACCCAGAAGAAAGTAAGTGTGAAAACTACCTCCATTTATATTTAGCTTCAGGAACGACAACTAAACACATGTGAATATTATGACAGATATTGAAAAGGGCGATAATAGGAGACTCTCTCTAAAGCCTGGCCTTGGGCTGGCAAGATGGGTCAGCAAGCAAAAGTGCTTGCTGTGTGAGCCTGATGACTTGGGCTCAATACCCAGAACCCACGGAAAAGTAGGAGAGAACCGACTCTGCAAAGTTGTCCTCTGACCTCTATGAATGCACACACACACACACACACACACACACACACACGCACACATGCACCTCCAAATAAATAAATAAATAAACAAATTTTTAAAAACTTGGTTTTCCTCAGTTTTGTAATCTCAATCAGAAAAAAAAATACTTTCAAAAAAAGAACAGCTCAGCACAATCTTTATATTGCCAAGGTGGTAACAAAGATTTCCTCACTATTTCTCTCTCCTGCACACTGATTTCATAGGATAAAAATTTATGATTTGGAAACCATGAAGAAAACTGTCTCTATTCTCTGATGGATTCTTAAAAAACCTTTAAGTTACTTGTCCCTTAGAACTAACTTGATTTTGCAAGATATATTCAATCAGGGAGATTAGTGCATAGAAATATATATTTTTCAGAGGCTGATTTCCACTCTTTCCTTTTTTACAACACAATCCCAAACAGCCATTCACACCTCTTCTAACAAACACATTCTCTCTCCAGCAGACAGTTCCAAACCAGCCATGTGCCATTTAGCAAGTGCTTCCTCATCTTGTAATTTGCTTCTGATACAGTTAAAGCAGAAATACTTTGCTTCTCTTCTTACTTGCTCAAAAAGGCACAGCTAAGATTCAAACCCAGCCTTCTGGTCTTTCTCAGAGTGTAGCCATACAAGATGCACTGCTGCATAACGGATGAGAGGATCCAAAAGAGGAAGTGCAAGTGCCTTTTGAAGCTAATGATATATGAATCAATTTGATTGAATAAGAAAAATAAATGACAAGCCAAATACCAAAGAATGAATAATGGACCGCAAAACCCTTAGAATCAAGAGTTCCATATGCCCTGAAATTGCTCTGAGAACCATATCTCATGGCAATTTTTTTAAAATCTAAAAACCCAACATTTACTTTGTCAAAAGCACAAATGTAAATCCAAGGGGGGCCTGTGAAGAAACTAACCCAAAGTTCTGATTTTACTGAACTTTTAATCATTAAACAGTGAGCAGTAAGCAATTAGCAATTATTCTTAGTGTTCCTATCAGCAACTTTCTTCTGAAAAGTTCAAAATACTATAGAATCCTAAGAACAGAAAAGGAGTTCAGAAACAATTGGATTCTTTTATATTATAAACTTGGAAACCATAGTGAATAAAGGTTAAGTGACTTGTTCACAGGCATGAGGGTAGCCTGGGCCTCTGGGCTGGCCCCCAAAGATTTAATGGCATACCAAGGCATCTTTTTCTTAGATCATCCAAAGTATTTTTTGGTGTTCCAAATATTTCCTTTTAAACAACTGTGAGCCAGGCATAGTGGCACATACCTTTAATCCCAGCACTCAGGAGGCAGAGGCAGGCAGATCTCTGTGAGTTCAAGACCAGCCTGGTCTACAGAGCAAGTTCCAGGCCAGCTGAGGTTACAGGGAGACCCTGTCTCAAAAAGACAAAAAAACCCTGTTAAATTTGGGGAGAAGGAAGTCCTGTGTTTCTATATTCTACTGTAAATGTTGACTAGAAATCATCTTGGCTTCATCAATAAAGCCTGTAAGGAGACCAAATGGGTGATCTGGCCTCTCTGTGAGGCCACATTGGCAGGAGAACTTTTGTAGAAGCTTGAGAAGATGATCACAAGCTGATCAATACGAAATAGACAAGTTAACATTGGTAGTGTTAAAAGGCAGGAACCCTAAGAACCTGGATAAGAATAAAAGAAACTGAAGGAAAACAGTAAACATCATTTATTAAAGAAAGTCAGGCCCATATCAGAAGTCAAAGGACAGACATGGAAGACACTGCATTAAAAGGACAGGAAGATGAAGAACACAAGCAAAACAGGTGACAGAGATAACTCCAAAGATCACGGTATGACATCAAAAAGCTTAAGGGGGGCTAAGAGAAACTTAACCCCAAGCAGCTAGATAAATGGGATGGACCAGGTGATGAATCTGTTAGCTCCTAGGACTATGTAGGGCCCAGCACAGAAATCTGAGTGCCAAAATAGAGCCCAAACTTTAGTAATGAATTTTGTATTCACTTATTTATTCTTGCGCATTCATCTAACAGTTATGATCATCTTTGCTCCAATATTCAGGATCTGCCTGGGCGAAACAGACAGATTTTCTTCTAGACACATCTAGTTCAGTTCTCAATAGAATTTTTGTCCATGACCCTTCTAGAGTAAGTCTTAACTGTCTACATTTCTATAGGCATTCTGGTCTTCCTAACTCTCACCAGAATTACCCGGTAAGCTCTGTTTGCAGCGTTCTTGGGCTTCTCTAGCTTGCCTCTCCAAAATTTTTCAAATCCCTCCCGCAGATAAGTCCTAAAGGCCTAGGGATCACAGCAACAAACATGCTTCTCTGGTACCAAAGTTCTGTACTAGACACTTTTCCCTTAGTTGAGGTCAAAATACCCAACAGAAACAGCTTCAAGGTGGAGAGGGTTATTTGGCTCAGAGTTTCAGGGGTCTTCAGCCCATCCGAGTGAGAAAGCATGGCGGCAGGAATGTGTGGGAGGGACGGGCCACATCTCAGAGAGGGGATCAGGAAACAGAAAACGAGGCAGAAACCAGGTGCTGTCTATGCTACTTGTTGAAGGTTCCACAGCCTACCAGAATAACATCACCAACTGGGAACAAGCTTTCAAAACAAGCCCAGAGTTCAGATGGGTTAGCTCTGCTTGTTCAGCTGCTCTACAAACATGGAGCTGATATATATTAGAGTGTGTCTTCACTAGAGCTTCTCTCCTGCCCTTTGTTAATTGCCTAAGAAGATAGGCTGCTTTTTTAATGTAACACATGAGTGTGCTCCCCACAGGCTTACATGAGGTTCCACACAGTGTAGGTTCATTGAAGAATCTCTTAAAAATTAGGTTCCTCCCCTTCATCAAAGAACATTTGGGTCACATATATATATATATATATAAATTTTATTTATTTTTGTGTGTGTATGAATGTACTGTCTGCATGTAGGTTTGTGCACCTGTGTCTTGCAATGCTGCGGAGGTCAGAAAAGGGCGTCAGATTCCTCTGGAACTGGAGTTAAAGACAGTTCTCAGCCACCATGTGGGTGCTGGGGATCAAACCCGAGTCGTCTGCAAGAGCAGTCAGTGCTCTTAACTGCTAGGCCATCTCTCCAGCCCTGAGTCATTTATATTTTATTCAATGACTTTTCAAGCACTCACTATGAACCAGATACTGTTCTAGCTGTATTAGGGGTAAGAATGAATTAGATGCAGTTCCTGCCTTGTGGGCTGGGATTCTAATGGGAGGAAATACAATGTGGTGAGCAAATACTTTAACATTAGATTCTTTATGGACAAAATCAAATAAGACAATGGGCTGGAGAATGACTTGGGTGGCCCAGGAAACCTCCATATCATGAGGCATTTGCAGTGAGACCCATGGTCCTAGTAGATAAAGATTTCCTTTGTTCTAGCACTGTGACTCTCCATTGTCCAGATAAAATGATTAAAGTGGAACCTAGAAAATGAGAATTTTAATTAATTGGATTTTGGGGGTCTAAAGAATGATAATTCTCAAGCTCTTTCTATTTCAATATTGTTTTTGAGAATGTTCATAACTTCTGATAATGTAGAGGAAAGAAGGCTAATGAAGAAAAATTGTTCTTTGAGATCTAAAGGTCATTATCTGAATCTTAATATAGTGGTCCAGATACTGAGGTTGATAAGAAGAAAGTTTGGGCTAAATTGGATACTGATGACAGTTATAACTTAGAAGTTTCTTTTAAAATATGTCATTGTTTTCTTTTTTTATTAATTTTATTTATTTCTGTATGTGTATGAATGTACTGTCTGCATGCAAGTCTGTGCACCCGTGTCATGCAATGCCGCGGAGGTCAGAAGATGGTCTCGGATTCCCCTGGAACTGGAGTTCTCCTGGAATTGGAGTTTCAGATGGCTCTCGGCCGCCATGTGGGTGCTGGGGATCGAACCTGAGTCCTCTGCAAGAGCGGTCGGTGCTCTTAACCGCTAGGCCATCTCTCCAGCCCCAAAATATGTCATTGTTTTAACAAGTTGTAGAAGAATTACAAATCTTGTGTTCTTAGTCTTCCATTTCTGAGTTGTTCATCTTTTTTTCAACTTTGTGGTGATCATTCTCTATCACTGTGACAGAATACCTGAGAGAAACAAAAGAGGGAAAGGTTCATTGTGACTTGTGGTTTCTATCCATGGCCACTTCATTGTTTCTGGGGTCATGGTGAGATGGAACACTGTCCTGGAAGGGTGTGGTGAGACAGAACTGCTCACTTCATGACACACAGGAAGTAGAGAGAGGAAAACAAGAAGGGGCCAGGCACTAGCCACACCCTTCGAATGCATACCCTCCAGTCACCTAATTCCTCCTACTAGGTCCCGCCTCCTACTTCCTACCATCTCCTAATAATGCCATCTCCCAAATTATGACTCCATCAGCAGATTGATCCATTGATTAGGTCAGTGCCATCCTGATCCTATTATCCCAATGACTGGATTAAACAGCTAGGGATCAAGCCTATTTGATACATGAACTTTTTGTATAACACTTCATATATGAGTTATAACAAACATCTTGACCATTCTTGAAGATACGATGGGTTCATTTTCTCTTTTTGATAATAAATCTGTCAAAAAGTCATTTATGCTTAAATTTTTAAAAAATGGTTAATAATGGCTGTTTCTCTTTGCACTGTAACAAATTATCATACACTCACTGAGGCTGAAAATATCACAAATTAATTTTTATAGATTTGGAGTTCAGAAATCTGACACAGGTCGTATTTAGCTAAACTCGAGGTATCAGCAGGCTCTGTTCTTCTGGAGCCTCACAGAAAGATTTCCTTTCCTTATCTGTTCCAGCTCCCAGGGAATGCCCACATTTCCTGGATCATGGCCCTCTTCCATCTCCCAGACAGCGGCATAGCACCTTAAAGTCTCTGAGTCCAACTGCTGCTTTCATAGCCACCTCCCCTCCCTTGACTGTGACCTTCTACCTGCCTCCTTCTTACAATGAACTGCTGTTGTTTGGATGTTAAATGTCCCCCAAATACCCATGGGGTCAAAAGTCTTGTCCCCAGTGTGGTGCTATCAGGAGGTGGTAGAACCAATTAGAGATGGCACCTGTGGGGCAGGGAGGCCTTCAGGTTGTTGAGGGATGTACCCTCCTAGTAGATTCTGGCATAGTGTCTCTTTCCTTCTCTTTCACTTGCTAGCCATGAGGTAAACATGTGGTTCTGTTATCATGTGCTGCTTAACCACAGAGCCCAGAGCAAAGGGTCCAACTGATCATAGGTTGCAAATTCCAAAACTGTGAGCCAACCCTCTCTCCTAGTTGAAGCTGATTGCCTCAATATGATGAAGAGTTCATATGCAACCTGGCAGTAGCACTGAGCCCCATGTGTAATACAGCAGCAGCATCCAGTTTCAAGATCCTTAATTTAATTACCTTTGCCAGATCCTTGTGTCCTTTTGTCAGGTGAGGTAGCATAGTCATGGGTTCCAGGGTTTAAGATATGATCATCCCTGATGTCAATCCAGGCTAGAGTGTCAGTCTATCACAGCTAGATATACTTGTTAAGGTAGGACCCGGTCAGAATCTACACACATATCTGTTTATGCTTAGTCAATACGGCAGAGTCTCCCGTAAGTGATCAAAGGGTTAAATTCAGTCACTCGCTCTAGAGGCCCAATTCATTTCATTACTAGACCATGAGTGCAAGTTCTGGTTTGAGGTTAGAAACCTTTGTTTCTGGACACTGGCTACATTGTCACATCTGGTTCGTTAAGGGCCCAGTTTCCCCCATAAGCTCAGGAGGCCCCCAGGTTCCCAGGGAACCACGTGAGGTTAAACTGAGGGCCCAGCAGGGAGGTGATGTTTCTGTTTCAAATTGGAAACCAGAAGCCAACTCTATGTTGAATTCTTTGGATCCTTAGTTTTCATAGAGACAAAGCTGAAGCCAGACTGGTGACTGAATTATACAACTTGGGAGTCAGGTGTGGTAGCTGCACTATTAAACATTGAGCCAAGACAGCAGTGCTGTTTAGTTCCTGGGAAATCTGGATTTTGTCTGTGCCTGAGCCAGCGAAGGCAGGCCCGTCAGCTCCGAATTCTCAAGCCAAGGGCCCCCAAAAGGTGCCGCTTGATGCAGCAGCTTATTTTATGTTTGTGTATGAGAACTGACCTTATTTTAGAATGGAAAAAAAATCTGCTCTGCTCTGTATACTTTTAGATAAGAATGGTCATATGACTATTCAGGCCAAAGTCTCTCCTCTGTTTCCCTTATATAAGCATATCAAATATAGTTTAATCCTGAAATTAAGAAAAAGGCAATTAACTGAAAAAAGTCTTTGGCTAACTCTCAACTTTAAGATGAACTTTCTAAAAACAATTCTAGTCTTTTCTTTCATACAGAAATCTCCAATTTCCTCCTTGAATTATATAATTTTCTAAGATTATAGTATATCTGTTTTTTTTTAATATGTAGCTCTTGCCCTCTACTTTTGAGTCCATTCATTCACAGATTTATTTTTTTAGCTCACTGACTTAATCTTCCGTGTTTACAATGGTAAACAGGCTTGAGGTGTAGAGTGCAGCCCCTGGTCTTATTGGCTTTATGAATTAGAACAGGAGACCAAAGTGATTTTTTAGTCACAAAAGCAAGGGCTGTTGAACCTGAGCTCTTTGATGTTTCTGAAGCACAAAGAAAACTCTGTGAGGGAGGACAGGATCTGGAGAGTGGACATTCAAACATCTGTCAGCAACAAGAATAAGAGCATTGTTTAGGCCCCAGCAGGGAAGACTGGAGCCAGGTGGCCCTCAGAGAAATCTGCAGTAGCAAGGTGTAGAGAAAGAAGGGCTCTTGGGGATTCATGTCCTGCCAACCACATATGCCTTGCATGGTTCGTTACAGGGCATGAGCACATGGCCTCTTGGGTCCTCAGCTGCCACCTATGGCATGAGAGAGTGGCTGGTGGGTGAGCAAGGCCTTTTAGGATTCACCATGCCCTTTGGCTGTACTCATGGTGGGGTCATAGACCAACTCAGAATTTGCCACTGTGAACAAACACCGTCATGCAGCACTGGTGGGAAGGGAAGCATTCTGATCTGGAGAATGACTACCTATGCCATATAGAGAGAACTGGAACGAAGTTCACATGATTTTAAAACTATAGGAATATAAGCAAGTATTCCTTTGATCCGTTATCGTTGCAGGGTCTGCTATGATATGTTTATAAAGGAAGGCTCAGCAACGACTCCTAATAGTTAGTTGTTTTCCTTCTGCAAATTAAAGAACTTAGCTGAAAGGAATCTCCACTATCATCCAAGCCAGAAGATAAGATCAAAGCAGCATTTCCCAAGTGACCCAGCAAGTTCAGGATGCTCGGGGAAGAGCACCCAATTCTCAGCCCCGGGTTTCAGGCCCTTCCTGCTGCCCGCAACTTTCACAGTAAATATGTGTCCTGTCTTACAGTGCCTGGCTTTGTGCTGAATGAGCAGGTGAGCAGCCTGGTATCCTGTTCCCAGGAAGTTCCTATCTCTGTGCAGAAGACAGAAAATCAACGAGCAAGATCATTTAGTGACCACAGGTGCTACAAAAAGGCAAATCAGGGGCTGGAGAGATGGCTCAGCAGTTACGAGCACTGGTTGCTCTTGCAAAGGACCCAAGTTTAGTTCCCAGCACCCAAATGACAGCTAACAACTGCCTATAACTCCAGTTCCAGGAAATCCAATGTCTTCTTCTTGCCTCCATGGGCCTTGAATCCACATGGTGCACTTACATACACGCAGGCAAAACATTCATATGCATAAAATAAAAATAATAAATAAGGGGCTAGAGAGATGCCTCATCAGTTAAGAGCACTGGATGTTCTTGCAGAGGACCCAGGTTCAGTACCTAGCACACACATGGTGGCTAACAATTATCTGTAACTTCAGTTCCAGGGGAATCAGATGCTTTCTTCTGACTTTCAAGGGCATTGTGCAGTACCAGTACACTTACATACATGTAGGCAATACACACATATACAAAATAAAAGTAATAAAATATTTAAAAAGTAATAATAAATAAAATAATTAAAAAGAAAGCAAATCAAAGCAACAAGATCAAAATTTATGGGGAAAGGGAATTTTTGTTTCATTTTTTTTTTTTTTTTGTGGTGCTGGAAATCAAACCTAGGGCCCTGTACATGTTATACAAGTGTTTTGACCACTGAGCTATACTCCCAGCCCATGGAGTGCTTAGTATGAGAGGAAAGAGAGAGGCCTGTCTGAGAAGGTGCTACTCAGCTGGATTCGATGGTAAAAGCACTCAAAACTCTAGGAAAAGAGCCCTCTCAACACTGATGGGAAACGCATTCTCCTAAGCTATAGAATGGTGAGATTTTTGAGGGGTAACATCTGAGTTGAAGTCTGAATGAGAAGGAGAATCAACCATGTACATATTTGGTGGAAAGTCTTCCAAGCAGAGTAAAGATCAAAAGTGCAGGAGCCCAGAAGTGAGAACAATGAAAAGACAGGGTCTGGGGGGTAGAGTTTGGGACCAAGAGCCTGGCCTCTGGTAAGGTCAGAGATGTTGGCAAAGTCTAGAAGTGCAGAGTTCTGGAAGTTAACATGAGGAGCTTGCTTTTAATTTCATGGGCAATGGGAAGGCTGTTTGCTGAGAAGGCTTACAAAGGCAAGTCATTGGATCCAATGTATTCTTAAAAGATTACTCTGAGTGTTACATGGTGAATGTTGAACAGAGGGGCAAAGTTGACTAAGGACTCCAGTTGGAAGGCTTGTGGGTAGCACTAGTGAAGATGATGATGGTGTGGTGTGAGGAGGAAGAGAGGAATATGAAGAGAAACACAAGGACTTAGAAGATACTTCAGAGTCACGGTGGTAGAACATGTTTGTGGAATATGACTACAAAGAGAATCAAAGGAACGGAGACTTGGGGGGCAAACAAGTGCTTAGTGGGGGAATGACAAGTTCAGCATTAGATATGTCCTTTGGGTTGCCTGGTGCACATTCATTTCTCTAAATGGTCTCTAGTTTGCCCTTCATTGTCCAAGTTAAGGAAGGCTTCCTACATCATGCTCTGAAATCTCAAGTTCCTGCCTGTGGTTCTTGGACAAATACCCAGTAGCTCTTCAGTATTGATAATGGTGCAGTGCTGTGAAGATGCCAGGATTTCCCATTTTGAGATGACTTTCATAGTGCTGCAGACAGTCTTTTCCTTTTCAGAAAGCTACAGGGATCTACTTCACAGATGGGAGAGGCAGAGGACCGATGAGACTCAGAGGCATGGAGACCATTGAGCATGGTCTCTGACATGTGACCTTCAGGAACCATAACTGTGTCCAATAGTCAGCATTTGGGTTTCTTAGCAAAGGTCGTATGAGAAGAGATGTCAACTTGGAGAAACTTGAAGCAAAGGAAAAGCCTACACCATGGCAGCCAGGAGAAAGGAGGGCAGTATTTCAGGAATTCCATGAGAAGCACCCATGGCTCAGGAAACAGAGATGACTGCCTTTGCCCAGTGACCAGGAATGTAAAGAAAAGAGGAAGTCTACCTCGAGCTGATAAAAGATACTGCTTATACCTACAAAAGATGTGATTTCCAAACAAGCAGTAGGAGAAGGCCTCGGCAGGAGCGGGAAGTAGATGTCAAGGACTAAAGCAGGAGAGCAGGCTATACTTTTTGGATAAGGGATACATGCTTAAAAGCCCGACTTAAAGTCTTGGCCTCAATACATGGTGAAACTTCTAAGAGGTAGAACCTGGTGAAAGGATGCAAGTCATTGTGGTGTGCCCTTGAAAAGAATGTAGAATTCTGGTCTGTCCCCCACACTCTTTCCTCCAGACTATAGTAGGATGAGTAGCTTTGTTCTTCCCTGCATTTCCAATAAAAATATATTGCCTTGTCAAAGACACAAAAAGCAACAGTTTTATTCAACTGTAGACTGAAATCTCCAAAACCGTAAGCCAGTAGGTGGCTGTGAAATAGCACTAAAGTCAGAGAGCTTGGGTTTGAACCTGACTGTGCTTTTAACTAGCTATGAACTTGGGCATGTTATTGACATTCTTGGTGTCTTGATACTTCAGCTTTTAAACTGGGGGCTAAGCTAAGCCCTACCCCCAAAGGATGGCTGAGGATTAAAGGAGTTAACACACAGTAAGTTGCAAAAGTAGTTTCTACAACATATTAAGCTTATTAAGACACCATTTCCTGGGCCTGGGGAGATGGCTAAGTGGATAAGGTACTTGCTAAGCAAGCATGAAGTCTGGAGTGTGGATTCCCCTGAAACCACATCAGGTGTGGCTGTTGTCCATGCTAGACTAGCTGGAATTGACAAGTGCCCTGGTTCCGGTAAGAGACCCTGCCACCTGACCTCCACTTTGGGCCTCTATACCCATATGCACACACCACATGCTAACGCTAACACACACACACCACATGCTAACACACACACACCACATGTGCATGCCCATGCAAAAAATAAAAGATGGCTCAGCAAATGGGATGCATGCTGCTAAGCATGAAGATCTAACTTCATTCCCTGAGAATCACATGATACAAAGAGAGAGCTCCTCCCATGACCATCTGACCTCTACGTGTGTGCCACCGTGCATACACATACACACACATATGCACACACACTAAATAAGTTTAAAATAATAATAATGATAAAATAAAAATCTAAAGTACCATCTTCTGCAGATAAATGGGGAGGAAGTGGGACAAATATTGCAGGTTTTTATACCCCTAACTTCTCATGAGGTGGAGGAGGCCAAAGCTGACGTAACAGAAACTCTTCATGTTGTTTGGTGTTTGGACCTGAATGGCCCCCTCAGCAAAGCTGGGGGTCTGGTCATTGCTCAACTACTTTGAAGGAAAGGAAGAGCGATTCCATTACACAGCATGCAGGAGATACCAACACAGCAGCACGATGCCCAGTCCCATATCCCGAAAGCATGGGTGCATTGCTCAGTAATTCACCATGCTGGAGACACAGGCAGATGGTGAGATCCCTTGAAACACCTCTGTGAATTTTCTGGGAGCTTTATGGATTCACAGCATTAGAAAACTACCATAAGAAAAACCCAGTGCCTGGCCTCTACCACCCCCACCCCCACTCCTGGCTTGTGCCATTTCTCTCCTGGGGAAACAGACTATTAAAAAATTATTTTAAAATATAATAGGGTGAATTGTCAATCTATTAAAGGAAACAAACCCACTCTAATTAACAACTGTTCATGGGAAATTTGTTCACTGCTGCAGGGCTAGATAAATGCCAACCTAAAGCTAGAGAAGCCATGCCAATGACACATGCCAATTCAATTATTTTGTCTTCCCTCAGCCAAGTAATTGGTGTCTGATCTTTTGGCCTGGTGGGTGTAGGCAGAAGAGGAGCTGGACCAGCATTATGAGCAGTTTCTGGACTGGGGCTCAAGGAGCCCCAGAACTAGCAGAGCAGGGAACTAGGGGATGTGCATCCAGCCCCAGGCTGCTCAGGATGTGGACCGCCATCCTCACGGAGTCAGAATAGAGAGCAGCCTGGGCACTTGTCAGCCTTCTTTCTGGAAAGCTGTACCCCAGGCTGCCTCTCTGAATCTTTACATTCTCCATGCAGAACCCAGAGAAGTGACTTCATGCTTGACACAAAGAAACTGGGTGGTGGCTTTCCCCTCCCTGGAGCAGTGACAGCAATCTTCCCTAAAAAGCCTATCTTTACGTGATGGATTGAGTGCTTCATCCGTTGTTTTTCATGACCTTGACGGCTAAATGGTTATTTAATGAAGGCTTTTTAAGTGCTGTTAGTTCATATTCAAGCAGCATGGGGGAACGTCTCCTTCAGATGCTCATCTCTGTGGTGTAGTGGAGAGAATTTCTGAACAGCCAAGTGAATGATTAGGGCTTCTAGTCACTGTGCAGGAATGCGGGATTACAGTGCTAAACCAAACAAAAAGGTGGATTATGTAGCTCATTAGCACTACACATACAAATAAATTCTAGCCATTCAAGCCTCTTTCTGTTCAAAATTGCTTTTTGTTTAACATAAATAATGCCATAAGACTTACGGATTCAGGCATCCTATTTGTTAGTAAGCCTTTATAGAAACAAAACTCATGCTGAGACTGAGAAGCATCAAGCACCTTGCATTACTACATGCTTTCACAGATTCTCATTGAATAGCTGACAACCTGCTAGCTGGTCTCTGTCTTGCTTTGATGACAAGTCAGAACTCCTAGATATCTAACATAACAACAAATTATTTTCTCCCCGACAGTACATAGCACAATGCACTGGTCAACAGGACCTACACTACTAGAATATAAACATACCTTCTAGGTGTGTCAAAGTTGAAAGGGGTCTTTGATGACCCGCAGGTTCAATACAGAATTAAAAGGGGTCATACAGTTAGTTAGTTAGGCACAAACCCAGAACATGAACCCAAGTTTTCTGGATTTACTAGACATCAAAGCAAATATATGCCTCATAGGGAACACATGTGAATTACCTACTATATGAGAGAAAGGATTATACAAACTCAGGGATAGTGCTCTCAGATGCCACTAAATTTCATTTTCCCTGAGTCATCCTAGGAAATATACAAGTGGTCTTGATTGGTTTGCTTGCTTCTCCTGCTTCACCTTGACTGGTGACTTTAACCATCATGTTAAACTCTAATTGGTTGTTGTACTCATAAAAAAGCTGTGTAACCCGCTCCTGGGCGATGGGCGGCACTCTTTCCCAGCTGAGTGTTGGCCTGGCTTCCTAATTAAATTAAACTTTATTTAAACTCCAGGTGGTCAAGTGAGTGGTCTCTCCATTGGGCCCTTGTAACAGTGTTGTTTTAAAAAATATCAACAGGGCTGGAGAGATGGCCTAGCAGTTAGGAGCGCCGACCGCTCTTGCAGAGGACCCGGGTTTGATCCCCAGCACCCACATGGCGGTGAGAGCCGTCTGAAACTCCAGTTCCAGGAGATCTCCAGCTTCAGGGGAATCTAAGACCCTCTTCTGACCTCCGCGGCATTGCACGACACGGGTGCACAGACTTGCATGCAGACAGTACATTTATACACATACAGAGATAAATAATAATAAAAATTAAAAAAAATAAATAAAAATATCAACAGATGTATCCGAGTTGCTTTACTTTGTATTCTCAAGTTCAAGACCCAAGTCTCTCAGAAGTTGCTTCAACCCAGGTTCTGGGATGGAGTGAAAAGTTCAGGCAAGTTTTGACAAATCTGAAAGACAAGCTAAAGACTTGAACTTGAGAACAGGAACTGTATGACCCAGGGTGTCCAATGGATCACTCTGAAATGTCACTGGTTTGTGGCTCATAGACTTCAGGAGCTTTAATGAGACATTTTAGTATAGGACAAAGGACAGACATCTTTTTAAAATTTTTTAAAATTTTATTCTGGGGGGGGAGAACACACATACCACACCACATGTGTGGCAGTCAAAGGACAATTTTGTGGAGACTGTTCTCTCTTTCCATCTTTATGTGGGTTCTAGGAATACAGGTCACCAGGCCTGTACAGCACCTTTGTCTACTGAGCCATGTTACTGGCTCCAAGATTTATTATTTATCAGGGAAAATCCAGAGAAGTAAACTCTGTGAGAGTATTCATTAACTATCCTTCATATTTTTATGAAAAGGATTACCAAGATGTGGGTGGATAGGAGTGGGACCGGTGAACAAGGATTGTGTTCAGAATCCGTCACTTGTCTGGGAGTTCTAAGTCAGATAGCCTTCTGTCAAAGAGAAGGTCAAGGCTCCCGATCTTGCTGGCAGACTGTGGGCAAAGCTTCCTGTTATAAGTAATGAGGTGGAGGAGCAGATCATCTGCCTTCTTAGAATTTCCAGCAACTTCCAGAAAAGTACTTTGAACATCCTAGATACACATTAAATATGTGTTGAGAAATGAACTGATGAATTGGTGAGAATGATGAATGTTTGGGGTCTTTAGGGAATGTTACAGAGTTGAATGATTTTTCCAGTCAAGTTAAGGCTTTTCTCTTACCAATGTCATTTCATCATCTTGCACTTAATAATGCAATGTAGGTGTTTTAGTAACTTTTCTCATCTCTAACTAAACACCTCATAGAAGCAACTTGGAGGTGGAACAGTTCATGGTGACTCATAGCTGGGAGACTACAATGACGTGGGGAGGGCAGGGCAGCAGAAGTAGATTCAGTCCACAGCAGCAGGAGCTCAACGCTGGTCACGTTGTAGTGGCAGATGGGAAACAGGGCCCGGTAATTATCCTTCATATTTGTCTTTAGTGGTCTATGCCTTGACTAGGCCCTATGTCCATATCTCTCCAAACAGCGCCTCCAGCTAGGGACTAAGTGTCTAAACTCAAGCCTGTAGGGAACATGTCACATTCAAACCATAGCAAGGGACAGGTAATCATGTTCCTCTCAAATATATATTATTGACCATCATCCTACCTCTCTTGAGAAGTAACATTGATTATTTAACTTCATACAGCTGTGGCTTTGAAATGTGAACTTTCCCCCTGTGTGCAGCTTTTGTTTCCCTCCTTACCCTAGTCTCTCAGTGAGGATGAGTTAGCCATGTGCTAGATGCATGGACTCAACAGTAAACAAGGTTGATGTGGCCCATTCCCTATGGACTGCTATTCTTACCTGGAATTCAAACAAACCGAAAGAAATAATTATAATCTGAGGCCAATTCTCTAAAGTAAATTGCTAAAATAACAAAGAATGTTGGAGGTGTGGTATTCCTAGAGTAGGTGAACAGGAAAGACGTTACTCAGGAAGTGACAATTAAGCTATGTTCTGAAGAAGAGAGCGCGCATTGTGAAGAGAATGACTTGTTGCCTTTGGCAGCTGTTCCCACCCCGCTTTCCCCTCATTCTCATCGTTCATCATAATCAAGGAAGGGCTAAAGACTCTCGGCAAATATTGGAAACACATGTTTGTTAAATAATTTATCTCCTGTTTGCAGAAAACAGAGTTGTTGCTCACAAAGGAATTGCAGTCCTTTTTTAGGAGAAAACATATGGGCTTTCTACTACCAGTTTGTTCTTCATCTCTATTTGGGAAGTGTTAATAAATACTCACTACATGGAAATTATGGGCACCGGGGGATAAAGGTTGCATATTGATGGTCCCATCTACCTCAGGCGTCGTGCTAGCAAAGCTAAGATGCCTCGTGCTGCAACTCCAAAATTTCAGTAGTTTCATGTATGGTAAGAGTATAATCTCACTCATGCAATTTTCAGTGTGGGCTGGAACTCTCCTGGTAGTTTCCCTGTAGGAATCCTGTCTCTTCGTTTTGTGAGGCTAGCTTCTACCCTCAAGGTGGAGAGAGAACCTGAGGTCCTTTCAGGACATGTTTACAGGCCAGTCCTAGAAGATGCTTACATCATTTCTTCTCTTATTTCATTAGTTGGAACCCAAACTCATGGCCTGTAACCGACTTCAAATAAGTCTAGGGAATAGGGTCCTCCTGTGTGTTTAAAAAGGAGGCGGATTTGGGAAAGACATAGATGGTCTCTATCTTGAGGAAACTCTCAACTTTGTGGCCCGAAAGATATGAAAATATAAGAGTTTCTTCATTTGTAGGGGGTCTGTGGCCAAAAGCATTAAACAGATAGAAAGAACAATAGAAGTCCATTAATAAAACTAACTTTTTAATTTTATTTCCCTTTTTTTTTTTGAGGTAAGGTGGTATATATCCCAGGGTGACCTTGAACTCACTTTGGAGCTGAGAATAATCATGAACTTCTGTTCTTCCTATCTCCACCTGTGCTATCATGTCCCATGATGCCTGGTTTATGTGGTGCTAGGGATTGAACTCAGGGCTTCATTTATGCTAGGTAAGCACACTACCAGCTGAGCTATAGCCCAGCCATCTTATTCTGTAGCCCAGACTTTGTTAGGACTCACTATGTAGCTCAGACTGGCTTCAAAGTCGTGTCAATCCACCTGCCTCGTTCTTCTAAGTGCTGTGATTGTAGGAATAAGCTACTGCACCTCTCTTGGGACTGATTAATTTTAATTAACCAAAAGGGACAGCTGTTAGGAAAGGCTGCTAGAGAGACTGGGTCTTTTTATCCCCCCCCCATCTTTCTGTAGTTTGCTCTCTTTGTTGTGATTCAGGGTCTTAAAGGATGGATGACTATTTTAGTAGTGCAAAAAAGGAGGGAGTTTAGATAAAAAGCACAATTGTCTCTGGGTCTGGTAAGACTGGAACAAAAAGAATAGACAAGCAAAGGGGTCAAATTACCAACAGGCTGGAGGGGTGGGTCTTGGATGCTTTATTATTGTTATAACAAAGAAACAGAAAAATCAGCAGGTTTGATGGAAAAGAAGCTGACCAATTACCCTTTAGAATGAGCCTTATTAGGAGAGAGCCTTACTACCAGAGGGTCCATGATTGGGTCTTAGACTGGTACATCATACCAGAGCCAGCGCAACAGGGCCTTCAAGGACGAGAGGTCTTCTTCTATAATCTGAAGAGGAGATTCGTTAAGAGAGACGGCTTAAAGTAAAAGTTTAAGAGACATAGCCACCATAGACAGCATGATGGGCGAAGTCTGAAGGAGGACAGCCTTCATAGAAATCCCCTGAACAAAGGGGACTTCTGACTTTTATAAATTTGGGGAGTTTTGGAAGACTTGGAATGAACTTGCCACCCGACCCAGCCATACCACTCCTGGGCATGTACCCTCAAGACTCACCCCACCATAGAGATACATGCATGTCCATGTTTATTTCAGCTCTCTTCACAATAGCAAGGAGCTGGAACCAACCCAAATGCCCCTCAACTGATGAGTGGATAGAGAAAATGTGGTACATCTACACAATGGAGTTCTATGCAGCAGTAAAAAAGACGACATCATGAGCTTTGCAGGAAAATGACTGGAGCTAGAGGACATAATGCTAAGTGAAGTAACACAGTTCCAGAAAAACAAACAATGAATGGTATCCCTCATCTGTGGATGCTAGTGCCAATTACCTAGTTGTAAGTATTTCTTGTGTATGGCCCCCTGAGCTTTTGTCCAAAGCAGTTGGGAGTGATGCATATTGGAAACACCACCATCACCACCAACAACAGAAAGGACTGAATCGAAGAACTGACTGAAACAGTGAACTTCTCCTCAAAACAGTCAACTTCCTCATGGAGAATATTGAGAAAGACTGAGAAAGAGATGAAAAGCATATTTGGCAGAATGCATGAGCTCTGGTGGGGTGGGTGAATGGGGGGGGGACACAGGTCCAGATTTGTTAAAAAAATAAAAATAAATTTATGTGGGAAAAATAAATAAATTTGGGGAGTTGATGGGACATTCCAGGACTTCCAGCCTGTGAGACTTCTGGCAAATGGCACTACAGATTCCCACTGTAGCTGCTAGAGAAAGAGCTGCCAGTCCACAGAATAGCAGAACTTCTTAATTCTCTGAATGAGAGAGTGAAGGCAGAGCAAGAGAGCGAGGGGGGAGTAAGAGAGCTACTGGGTCTCTGATCTAACAGTTACATAGCTTGGGTCTCATTTTGTACTTGATAGGACACCACAGAAGCTGTCTGAGTAGGTAGTAGCATCATCAGATTGGGATTTTTCAGAGTCATTTTCTTTTTCATGTATTTGAATGTTGGCCAAGGCTGTGGAAACAGAATGGCTGGTGATTAGGGAGGGTGCTGTTTCATAACAGGCTCACATTCTTCCAAGAGTTTAAAACACCTTGCATGCATTGGAGAAGCTCTATGGTCCTCAGTTTCCTCAGGAGAAGCACAGATGAACCAGATGTCCCTGTATGACCCACGGTACAGAAAGAAAGCAGCATGCTGGTGAAACAAGCGACACACAAGAGGAGTCCCAGGTTGCGTCACTTGTCAGCCCAAGAGGACTGTCCCAGTGCCACAGGGGAACCCAACAGCATGCCAACGCCACAGTGGCACTCAACGCCTGAATCAGCCTGTAAGGAGCAGCAGCCTCATGTGAGCTTTGTCACTAGCACTTGTGGGTCCAACTTTCACCTTCTGATCAGTTAATACTGATACAATACGCTTTACCTGAAAGGTAAACAAATGTGCATTGCCCATAGCTCTGAATCCTGTTGCATCTTTATGTACTAATAATTAAGTTGCTCCCCCCTTCCCTTCCCTTCCCTTCCCTTCCCTTCCCTTCCCTTCCCTTCCCTTTCTTTCCCTCCTCTCTCCTCTCTCCTCTCTTCTCCTTTCTTTTCCTTTCTTCTTCTCTCTTCTCCTCTCCTCTCCTCCATCTCTCTCTCTCTCTCTCTCTCTCTCTCTCTCTCTCTCTCTCTCTCTCTCTCTCTCTCATTCAGCTAATTGATGTTAAGGTCTCACTATGTAGTCTTCAAATTCACAGCCCTATTCCACCCTCCCAAGTGCTGGGATTATGGGCATGTACCACCACACATAGCTAAAGATATTTCCTTATACAATACCTAAATCCACAGATATTATGGGCATGTACCACCACATATAGCTAAAGATATTTCCTTATACAATACCTAAATCCATGGATATTATGGGTATGTACCACCACATATAGCTAAAGATATTTCCTTATACAATACCTAAATCCATGGATATTATGGGCATGTACCACCACATATAGCTAAAGATATTTCCTTATACAATACCTAAATCCGTGGATATTCAGTTCCAGTCCTAAGGCACATGTAGCTTCTTGGTTTAATTATACCTCTTCAAACTAAATGGAGCATTTATTACCTCTGCTTTTTATAGTTTTTCTTCTCTTATAAAGGAGCATTATGGAAAAAGTAAACAAAAATGTCATAGTGGATTCTCTTAGTGTTCTACACACAGTAACCTACTGGTTGCTTAATTGTGATACTGTGAAATAAAACTTTTATTCATTTCAAAAAAATTATATCTCTTCAGACTTTTCATATCTATTCCCCTAGTCCAGAACATAAAAACAAAATAAAGCACACGAAGACCCCAGTTTTATATGCTCTCTTTGCAGAGACATTTAATACACTTCCTTTGAGTAAGGTTGCTAATCCATTGCCATCCAAGGGCCAGTTCTTTTACCTGACTTTGCTATCAGAGTCCTGATTTTGTTCAGATGTCCACCTTTTCCTAAACAGACCGAGGAGCCAATTCAAATCAGAGTGCATCGCTCACGGAGCCCCGTGTCCTACACAGTGATGAATTCAGTGTGTTCTTTCTCCAGCCAGTGAGGGTAGCAGCAGCCTGCCGGATCAGGGCGGGGTCTGTGTCTTGGAAATTGCCTGGGTTTTGAAGAACAGTAAGACCATCATTTCCTCTGTATTAATTATGTTTCCATTGCTGTGATAAAACACCATGACCAACACAACTTGCGGAATCATTTGGGGGGTCTACCATACAGAGGGAGGAGTCCATCAGTCAGGGGAGGCATGGCAGGAGGTGGCTGGACCAGGAAGCTGAGAGCACCTGGCTTCCAGCAGGCACAGCAAGCAGAGAGGAAACCAGACCGGAAGTGGGGCCTGGCCCCGGTGATGTGCCCCCTCCAGGAAGGCTGTGCCTCCTAAAGGTTCCATGACCTTTCCCCACACCACCACCAAGTAAACAGGCATTCAAACAATAACAGCAACATTCTCTTCAAATTACCAGAGCTTCCTTTGGATAGTCAGCTTTTTGCCCCTATGCCTGAGACAAATAACTTAAACAAGGAAAGATGCATTTGGCTCATGGTTTTGGAGGTTTCAGAGCCTGTGATTTTGGCCCCTTCACCTTTGGGCCTGTGGTGCACAGTATAGCCATGGAAAGTCTGTATGTGGCGGAGGAACTCTGTCCACATAATGGCAGCCAGGGAGCTAAGACAGAGCAAGGGTGCCCTTCAAGAGAAATCTCCAGTGACTTCTTGTCTTTCTGTCCTTCTTTTAGGCTCCACCTCCTAGAGGTTCCACCTCTTTCCAACAGTGCCATAGGCAGGTACCCAGCCTTCAGCATTTGGGCCTTGGGAGAGCATTTAAAATATCAAACAGACATCCTTTTCTAGCCTGCATGTACAGGTGTACTTCAAAAATGGAGACTAAACACTCATACACATAAAATAAATAAATAAAAAAAGTTTAGCCTCAAACAGAATACCCTTCTTCCTCTGGATACTGGGTACAAGGAGACAGCACTTGTGGGAGTAGAGCCAGCTTTCTATGGCCACCTTTCAGGTCTAGGGAACCCAGGGAAGCCATGCCAGGATACTTTTGTAACTATGGCTCTGCTGACCTTATAGATTCTTAACTAACCCAGAGCTGTTCTACAGGACCCCTTTTCTGTGAGATAACCCCTTCTCTCTCTCCTCTCTCTCTCTCTCTCTCTCTCTCTCTCTCTCTCTCTCTCTCTCCTTCTTTCCTTCTTATTTTTCAACTACACATTTTTATTTTTATTATTTATTTTTTTTTAATTTATTTATTTTTGGTCTTTTTGAGACAGGGTCTCCCTGTAGTCCCAGCTGTCTTGGAACTCACTCTGTAGACCAGGCTGGCCTTGAACTCACAAAGATCTGCCTGCCTCTGCCTCCCAAGTGCTAGGATTAAAGGCATGCGCCACCATGCCTGGCTCAACTACAAATTTTTTTCTCAAGCTGGTCAATTTATAGTTTTTTTTGTTGTTGCTTTTTCCATTTGCAGCTTAAAAATACCATGACCCATGAAAATGGTGATTTTATTTTAATTAGCACCACAGTGATCCACAGACTATTTCTCTGTCAGAGCCTTGATAGCAGAACCTCTGAGCTCTTTAGCCTCTTACTGCCACCTGACACCAAAAATTCAAAACCATTTTGAGGCATTACTTTGTGCTGACTCCCAAGTCTCATACATGTGAAAGCTCACATGGGCCAGGAAAGATCCTAAGCCCATATGTGACAACCCATTTTCTCAAATAATGCCACTTACAGACTCAGGGAAAACGGGATTGAGACGAATCATCTTAACTGAGAGCTGTGTGACTTACATACTCCTCATTAATTTTTTTCATGACTACTCATTAGGCTCCAGTTTGAGAGAAGGAAAATAAAAAAAGCCTAGAATGTTCTTGCTCAGAGTGATAATTGCTCATTAGAACTCTATTTTGTTATAATTGTACAATTCATTATGCTGAACACTTCATTAGAGGCATTGTAAAAGTTCTGACAACTTGAATATGTTACTTTGAATATCGAAATGAATCTGATTTACAGCCCTGCTATATCTTGAGGGCATTTTCTAATTAATATACATTGGATACACCAGGAAAGTGAGAGTCTCCATATTTTATTCACAGGGTCATTATTGGAGATATGTTTTCTAAAAATCCAACATTATGTTGAAATAGGAAGCTTTCTCTAGAATAGAAAAAATGGCCGATAAATGTGAAATTGTCACAATGAGGCCACATCTGTCTTCCCAAATTCAAGTGGCTCAGAATTATTTGCAATTAATACTAAACCAAATCCTTTTATAGTCCCAGTACAGGCTTTTGGGTAAAGATAGCAGAATGAACATTTTCATTTATCTCCTTTCCTCTTGAAAACCTCCTCAAATGACAGTTATGGGAGGTTAAGTAGAGTATGGATCCAACAAGAGGGAAAAACAAAAGCAAGACATTTCTGGAAGCCAGAAGCAGAAGAACAGGGGCAACTGATATGCAAACCCAAGAAAGCAGGATCTTACAGTGGCAGAGTAGAAAGTGAGACAGAAACAGTTCAGAACAGGCTGGCCCTGTGCGATGGATGGTTCCAGAAGCTGGAGGTCAAGTGGCCGGAAGGGTCAGCTGAGATTCCACTCAGGGATCTTTGGGGTCCTCAGATCTCTCCCCGCACACTGCCTGGCTGAGGCTTGGCCCTTCGATGGCACCCGCACAGACAGGGAGGTATTTACCCTGTAGAGGTGGAATAGAAGGGCCTCTAGAGGGATGGAATAGGGTTCTCTTCACTGGGGCATTCTAGAGACAGATCATTCCAATTACCCAGACGAACAAAGGGGAGCAATGAGAAATTCACATATTTAAGAAGACCTTCACAGAGGCAGGCTCATCTCTGTGAGTTCAAGGCCAGTTGATCCACAGAGTGAGTTCCAGATCAGTTGGGGCTATAGGGAGACCCTGTCTCAAAAAGGCAAAAAAAAAAAAAAAAAAAGACCTTCACTCCAAGTCCCCTTACATGACCAAAATACTAGCAGCAAGAGATGAAGCCTAAATTTGAGACTGAGACACTTCTTTGATGAATATGGCCAGCCAAAGAGTAAGTACCTGAAAGTATTGATCTCTGAGAGTCTTCAAGAAAACAGTTAGGTAGAGCAGTGGCTTTCCAGTGCGATCTTCCAAAGTGCACATGTTAATGAACATGGATTCCTAGACTGAAAGAGCCCACCAGTACCAGGCAATGGAAGAGAGTAGATTCACATTAACACATATCATTGTCGATTTCAGAATGCGGGGTAAAAGGATACTGTAAGCCTCCAAAAAGTAAATAAGGCATAGAGCAAGGATTAGAATGGGCTAACTTCAAGGAGCAGCAGTAGATGCAGGGAGACTATGAGCCAGTGTCATCCACTGCTGTTTCTCCGCTCTCTTCAAACACTTCAGCATTTCACTCCCTCACAGGGATCTTCTAAGCACCTGCAGTAGCCTCATCTAGATTTCGGAGATTTAAATACATCTTATCATGGATAACATGTTGCCATCTAGGAGTCACCATCCCACAGGAGTTATCACCCCGCAGGAGTGACCACCCCACAAGAGTCACCACCCCACAGGAGTCACCACCCACTGGACTGACCACCCCACAGGAGTCACCCATCCCATAGAACTGCAACAGGTTGTGTCAGTCAGTTTTCCCTTACTGTATCAAACATCTGAGAGAAATCAACTTATAAGAGGTAGAGTTTCGTGCTGGGTGGTGGCGCACACCTTTAATCCCAGCACTCGGGAGGCAGAGGCAGGTGTATCTCTATGAGTTTAAGGCCAGCCTGCTCTACAGAATGAGCTCCAGGCCAGCTGGGACTAAAGGGAGACCCTGTCTCAAAAAAAAAAAAAAAAAAAAAAAAAAGAGTTTCATTTTCACTCACAGTTTCCATAATTCTCAGCCAATGGTTGGGTATGTGGTGACACTGCACATCATGGGGAGAATGTGACGCGGGAGGACTATTCACCTTATGGTAGCTGGAAAGAAGGGAGGGAGGGAGGGACGGAGGGGGCAGAGAGAGAGAGAGAGAGAGAGAGAGAGAGAGAGAGAGAAAATAACGAAGGAAGGGAGGGAGGGAGGGGGAAGGAAGAAGGGAGAAAGGGTCTCAATATCCCTTTGAAGGGCGCGTCCCTAATGGTGTAACTTCCCACTCGGCTTCACCTCTTAAACGTTCTGCCAGCTCTGGGTAGCACCACAGGCTGGATACCCAGAGTTCAAGCACACTTGGGACTTTGGGGATGATCATGAGCCAAACTACAGCACAGGCTACGTCACCGGGAGCCCAACCCTGAGCTCTATCTAGGTCTATAGACAAGTTGGTACTTTCCTACTCCTCACTTGTCTTGTCTTGAGCTTGTCATGGCTAACTCTACCTTTTGTCTCAGCAAGAGCCATCCCTGAGTATTCAGGCTCCCGGGGAGGAAGTCGGGCTGCCTCTCCTTCCACACGTAGGAGGCAGAGCCAGGCTCCATAAATCCATGTTCTGGAGTTTCTGTACCTCCTTTCCAGCCATTTTTCCTAACATAATTTATCCAGGTTTGATCCATATTTTTTAAAAGGTGGTTTGAGGAATTAAAGAAAATGCGCTTCTGGAAGCACAGAGCATCAACAAAAGCAGCCCTGCTTCCCTCAGGATGTCATCTCAACACTTGCACTGAGTCATGGGAACCTCCTCGCTGGCCAGCAGGTCTTATCTCCGCTGGGGTACCTGAAGTTAACTTGGGTCTCTGTCCAGACTCTCTGGCCTAGAAATGTTACTCAATCAATGTTACTCCGAGCTCTCAGTTTTCCCAGCTGTAAAATGGGGACTATGCCATCCTCTTCATACTGCTGTTATGGGAATGAGGCGCTCAGCTTTGTCTGACAACTTGTGCTGGATACACACCTGGGCTGAGGGAGCCTCAGTTGGAGAATTGCCTCCATTGAACTGGTCTGGGGCTGTGCATGTGGAGTTTTGTCTTGATTGTTGAGTGATATGGTAGGGCCCAGCCCATTATGGGTGGTGCCACCCTGAGCAGGTTGTCTGTTGTGTAAGAAAGCAGGTTGTGCATGGACCAGAGGAGCAAGCCAGTAAGCAGTGTTCCTCCATGGCCTGTGCTGCAGTTCCCCTCTCCAGGTTCCTGCCCTGGGCTCCTATATTGGGCTCCCTCAGTGATGAACTGTGACCCAGGGGATGTGAGCTGAATAAACCCTTTCCTCCCCAAGTTGGTTTTGGTCAAAGTGTTCTGTCACAGCAATTGAAAGGAAATGAGAAGACAATTCAAGCATGATGTCCATCTTATGATAAGCACTGTCATTGGTAGCTGTTGATATTACCATTGCTAACAATGTCAAATTTCCCTGCCTTTTATAGAGGCTCATGGTATATAACACATAATTGAAAGCCACTCTCATGGACGTGGGACATCACTTTTTTATTTTATTTATTTTTGTATGTGTATGAGTGTACTGTCTGCATGTAGGTTTGTGTACCCATGTCGTGAAATGCCGCGGAGGTCAGAAGAGGGTCTTGGATTCCCCTGGAACTGGAGTTCTCCTGGAATTGGAGTTACAGACGGTTCTCAGCCGCCATGTGGGTGCTGGGGATCAAACCCAGGTCCTCTGCAAGAGCAGTCGGTGCTCTTAACCACTAGGCTATCTCTCCAGCCCCAGGACATCACTTTTATCAGCAGTGACTAGCAATGATTTGCAAGAAACAAACTAAGAGTAATTAAGTCTGCCTACTGTTAGATCAAACTCATATTTAACTTTGTGAATTGGATTTAGTATCAATTCAATTAACTGAGTACTGTCAGTTCTAAAGAGTCTTCTAGTATGATGTGGAATGCCTGTAATCATAGCACTCAGGAGATTAAGCAGTAAGATCATGAGTTTCAGGCCAGTCTGGGCCATGAAACCCTGTTTCAGGGGCTAGAGAGACAGCCTAGCAGTTAAGAGCACCAACTGCTCTTGCAGAGGACCCGGGTTCGATCCCCAGCACCCACGTGGCAGCTAAGAACCGTCTGTAACTCCAATTCCAGGAGAACTCCAGTTCCAGGGGAATCCGACACCCTCTTCTGACCTCCAAGGCATTGCAAGACATGGGTGCACAGACCTACATGCAGACAGTACATTCATACACATACAAAAATAAATAAAAATTAAAAAATGAAACCCTATTTTAAAAGCAAATAAAAACTCCAAACAGAACAAAAACAGCAAGAATTTTTGTAATTTAGAGTGGACCAAAGATGGCTGGTGTCTTCTATGGTGATAGGGATGGTTTCCGGGAGACGCCTGCTTGCTTGGGTGGAGCAAGAAGACTGGGTGACACATGGCGGCTGAGAACCGTCTTAACTCCAGTTCCAGGGGAATCCGACACCCTCTTCTGACCTCTGTGGCATTGCACGACACGGGTGCACAAACCTACATGCAGACAGTACAAAATTCATATGTATACAAAAATTAAAAATTAAAAAAACAAAAACGAAAACAAGAAGACTGGGTGAAGAGTCGCACCAGTGACTTTAAGTATCATGAGTTTTCAAAAGAGCACAGACCCTGGGATTCCAATGTGCTTTACAGATCTGACATAGCCCTACCTGTTCTTGATTTTTGCCTTTAGTTTCTTTGGCCTTAACTAAGTAACCGAGAATCTATAAATAAACATTAGAAATATTCCCCCTAATTTATTGATTTGTGGGTTTCCCTGGGTGAGTTTTCTGGAAACTTGATTCTTGCATTTGCATTCATGGTGCCCTATGGGAAACGCCTTTCCTCATTTTTACAGGGACATCTAAGCTCATCCCCATGACCTGGACGTCAAGGTGGGAGGCAGAGAGGAGCCAGTGCTGTTTTCAGAGCTTCCACTTTCAACCTACGAATGAATAACTCTCCATGCGCGAAGGGAGGAGAAGACAAATGGCTTCCAGGCCCGGGCACTTACTGAACTGCCACCAGTTCCCAACCTCAGAGGACTATACACTCAGATGCTCCATTTGGATTGCTCTAGTATTGACACAGCCTTGGAAACTGAAACCCTTCAAAGACTGCAAAGAAAAAGGGAGTTTAGAGGAATGTTTACACAGAGCTTTCCCTTGGGTCCTGGCTGCCCAACTGAATTAGCATCAAACCCCTGCCCTGAAATATGGTTGGAATAGAGTTGATTTTCCTGGCCCCACACAATGACCACAGTCAACATGGATTCGGCCTGGTTTTCATCTGGAAGAAATTTACATTTGATTCCGCTCCCCTATCTGCTTGACTGGGTCCCACTGCAGCCCACGGATTTGTACAAATGTCTGCACTGTTTCTTTCCCCAGTGACTTTGCCATAAAAATCTCCCTCCTTCAACATTTCTTCCCTCCCATGCAAACCTCAAGTTTTTAATTCAAACTTGAGGAATTTGGAGGGAAAGGCTGAGTAGTGAAAAATTTACACTCAAAAGTAAAGAATTGATAGGTAGTTGGCGCAGTTCTAGAATTTTTTAACAAAGTACAAATTCAAGTATTATAGTTAGACATCGTGGGAGGTAGAAAGCTTAACTGAGACTCAAAAGGAAAAGGTGCCTTCAGCCAAGCCTGATGTCCTGAGTTCAATTCCCCCAGCCCCACATGGTGGAAGAAGAGAACTGTATCTATCACTCAAGCTGTCCTCTGACCTCCACAAATATACTATAGCACACACAAACACATACACACACACACACACACACCATACACACACATATGCACATACACATACACACACACATACACACACATACACACACTATAGCACACACAAACACATACACACACACACACACACACACACACACACGCACACACACACAAAATATGCTTGAATGGCAGCATTTAATTCACTAAATCTAAGGGCAAGGCAGAGGGGTGTACCTTGTAAGAGGTGCCTCCCAGCCCCATGTTTCTTACACTGTGTCCAGGAAGGAACTGGTTAGTGGTAGTAACCATTGCACTGGGGAATAGCAAGGGACAGTATTAACCTCCAAATGCCCCCTCCAGAATTACTATAAAATTGGTGGTATTGGCACTGTTACTGTAGCCTGAGGAAGATCACTGCTCTCAAACCTGGCATGGTGGCTGCCTTTGTTCCACTTGTTACAGGTGTTCTGTGTAGACAGACAAGACACCGGGGCCTTTCTTTCCTCCTGGAAGCAATTTATAAGGGCTGGCATCTGGTTCCATGAGAGAGTTCTCAAAAATAGAAAGCTTTGAACAGAGAAATACCCAGCCTTTGATACTCTCTGTTACCTCCTCTCTAAAGCTAAGTTTCTTTGTCTCCTATACCTAGGAACACACACATCCTGACTAGAGGCTCCATGTCACTAGATCATGACAGGCAGAACTACACTCAAGCACAGACCATAGAGTAGTCCTTTTGTTGTTGTTGTTGTTGTTGTTGTTCTTGGGCATTGCTACCACACACTCAACACCATAACTGAGGTAAAGTGTGTTGAAATACACTACGAGGCTTTGGAGTGAAGAGTGCTGGGGAACGACATGGCCTTCAAGTCAAGGATGTGTCTGTCCAGCAATGGCGAACATGAACTCACAGCAACTGCACTGGCTGACTGTGGGCCCACAGGCCTGCCCAACAATCAGCCATAGAGGGGAAAAAGATCACTGGATCTGTTAGTCAGGGTTCTTTAAAGGAACAGAAGTGATAGAATAAATATATTCTTATTTAATATATATTTTAAAAAACTTTGGCCAGGTTTGGTGATGCACGTCTTTAATCCTAGCATTTGGGAGGCAGAGGCAGGCAGATCTCTCTGAGTTCAAGGCCAACCTGGTCTACATAGTGATTTCTAGGACAGCTGGGGCTACAGGGAGACCCTGTCTCAATAAAAAAAAACAAAACTCAAAAAAAAAAAGACAAAACTTACTAAGTCAACTTATGCAATATGCTCAAAATAATATCAATAGTTGTCTTACCCAAGAAGCTGAGAACCCAGTAGTTACTGAGTCCCATGCATTCCCCAGCAGTCCCAAAGTGGTTCCAAAGACCTGGAGGGTTCCCGGAGGGCCACTGGTCCTCAGTCCATATTGGTCATCTAGAAATGCTAGTCCTAACATTAGTGAAGGAACCAGCACCACGGTAAATAGTCTACCTTGTGTTAGCCTGTTCTATCTGGGCTCGGCAGAAGGTGCTGCCCACATTTAGGATGGATCTTTCTATACCAGTTAAGGCAATCAAGACGATTCCTCAGCTGAGTTTCTCTGTTCACGTGATTCTAAATTATGGCAAGTTGGCACTTAAAACCAACAATCAAAGAGCCCTTCCTGCCACTTACTACTGAACTATTGGCAACTAACAGACTCTGAGAGAAAGAAAAGAATAGCATCCAGCTGTGCACCCACTGGTGAGCCCACCAAGTTCTAATGGATCGCTCCAAACTCATGCTTACACAGACAGCCCCATTTAAATCCCATGGAACACAAAACAAAACAAAAAGTGAGGAATATGAGAAGGAGATTTCTAAGGAAGAAAAATGACAGGCACAGGAGAGGGGGAAATAAGAGAGGTCTGTGTACTAGGGGAGTAACCAACCATATAACATGCATTATATACATGTATGAAACAGTCAAAGAACAAAATTTATTAATAAAGCAAAACAAAAGGACGTGTCCATCAAAGATGTTCTTCATGGTGATGTTGCTGGTGACAGCAAAAATGACCCACCCACCAACAGAAGCAGCAGGCTTTATTGCTCAGGGGATGGGAAATCCAGGCCAAATCAGTGTGGCTGTACCCCTGTGATGGTTGTCACACAGCTCACAAAATTTGCAAGTTTGCTGAGCTGAAGGAAAAAAAACTGATGGTCATTCTGGTAAGAAGCGAAAGATAGCCTTAATCCTTGAAACCTGTCATCATAGATATTCAGGCTAGCCCATGTGCCTTGAGAGCATCTCTGGATGTCCCCCTGGGCCATTTTGTTTATGATATGGGACAGACAGTTGCTATATGTATTATCAAAGCTGCGGGTAAGAAAGTTGTGCGAGCTGGCAAGGTCACTAAGTCCGCCCAGGAAGTCCAGAACCTAAGCGAGCCTTACCCTAGGTCCTGCTACTCTAACCTTAATCAGTGGTAGAAGAAGTGTCCAGAAATTGGTTGCTCAAAAGTCTGGTTAATGATAGCAATGAACTGAAAAACCTTCAGGAAGGAAGGAGAATGTATTGTGGACCATTTGTGTGTGTGTGTGTGTGTGTGTGTGTGTGTGTGTGTGTGTTTGGCAGCTTTAAGTTATTAGATTTTAAGATCAGTAGATTTTCATAGAAACAACTTGACCAAAAACCTGCCATTGAATTTTAGTTGCTAAAACTTCTTCCATGAGGGAGATGTAAATAAAGTCCACCTACTTGACCCAAGGTCCCAACAACAAACAAGTCCAATTCTATTGAAGTTCACTCTGATCAGCCAATGAGTTTACCTGGCTTACTTAAAAAGTAATGGATCAGGGGTTACTAACAGGAGTGTGGGTGCTCCCTCTAAAGCCACACTGGAAAGTCTTTACCCATCAAGCAGTGTGGATAATGGCTTTCCCATAACCACACAAATGGAGCTCCCATTTTAGTTTTTCCAACTTATATATTCCAGCACTTCCCTGAGGCCACACGACCATCATGGGGTTGGGAGGAGTGGCTGGCTGGATGCACAAGTGAGGGTTCCCTGGCTCTCCCTGCCCCTCCCTTTATGTGGGGGTCATCAACAGTCTACAAGCCCAGTTATGATGGTTGTCAGCAACCATGTGCATCCTGGTGATCAAACCTGCGTCTTCTGCAAGAGTAGTCAGTGCTCCTAACCGCTGAGCCATCTCTCCAGCCCACAAAACACAATTAAAAAAAAAAAAAAAGCTTCAGTACATCTAATGTGATTAAGTTGTATGGAGAAAAAGAAAGCAGTTAAAGGGAACAGATGTCAGGTGGTAGAGAGTGCTGATGGTTTTGCTTGTTGAGACATGGTCTCACTGTAGTTCAAGCTGGCCTGGAACTCAACAAGTAGCATAAACTCAAAATCCTCCCAACGCACCCTTTCAGGTGCTGGAATTGTAGGCATGTTCTACTGTGCTGGCCACACTGCTCCATCTGGGCTGTATTTGTTGAAGTGGCATTTAAGCAGAGACCTGAAGGAAGTGAGCAAGCAAGCCAGGGCAGAAGCAGAATGAACACAGATGCTGAAGGTTGGGGACACTCAGCATGCCTAAGAAACAGCCAGCAAGGAAGGGAAGGGCCTAGTGAACAAGAGCGCCGTGGAGCAGGGGCCAGAAGCAGCTGGGAGGGAGGTGATGGGGAGCTGCGGAAGACTCCAGAAGGACACGGGCTTTCACTCTGGGTTGGATGTGAAACACTAGAGGCTGGGCATGGTGGCGCAAGCCTTTAATCTTAGCACTTGGGAGGCAGAGGCAGGTGGATCTTTGTGAGTTCAAGGCCAGTCTGGTCTACAATGTGAGTTCCAGGACAGCTGGCGCTACAGGAAGACCCTGTCTCGAAAAGACCAAAAAAAAAAAAAAATTCTTTAAAAAAAAAAACACACTAGAGAGTTTAAAAGCATCCTCTAGTGATGGATAGATGGATGGATTGATTAGCTTGATTCAATCACTTTACAATGCATTTGCATGTTTGTGTGTGTGTATATATGTATATATATATATATATAATAACATTATTTCAGATCTTTAAATAAATATAATTATTATTTGTCAATAAAAATTTCTTAAAGCATTCTCTTCCTGCTGTGTTGCAAATAGACTATAGGGCATCCAGTGAGAACCAGGGGATCAGTTAAAATGGCCACTGCAGTAATCCAAGCAAAAGGTGACAGTAACTTTGGTCCTTAAGACATCAGAGGAGGGAGAGGTTGTCAGTGGCCAGTTATACTCTTAAGATTACAATTTGATGATGGATTGGATGTGGTTCATAAGAGAAAGATAGAAATCAAAGATGACTCCAGGGACATTGCCTGAGCAACTAGAAGCATAGAGTTGACATTTACTGATGTGGGGGAACTGCCTGAGGAGCTGTTTGGAGAAAGAGGTGAAATGTGAGTCCATTTGGGATATTACTCAGGTTGAGATGCTTCTGACATGTCTGAGGAAAGAAGTTGAAGCAGGCAGTAGGTTAGGGTAGCTTTACTAGGAATGCAAAGGTTAAGTGTAACATTTAATGTCACAGGATCAGACAGATGAGCTGTTTTGAGACTAGTTGGGGATGTGGCAGTGCTGAGCACTGAGCTGTGCTTGCATTTAGGAGACATCAAAAACTGAGATAAAAATGGAAGAAAAACAAGGATATACTTGTTCTAGCAGCCAAGTGCTATGGTTTGACTGTGTCTTCCAGACGTTCCTGTGTTAAAAATGTAACCCCTAAATCCATATATTAATGGTATTTGAAGGTGACTGGGATTAGATGAGGTCATAAGAGCGGGATCCTGATGGCATTGCTGGCTCTAGAACAAGAAGGAGAGACCCTAGGGAGTGGCTGGCTGTCTTGCTATGTGACATCCTCAGCAGTTATGATGCTGCAACGAGATTATCCTCACCTGTTAAGCAGGTGTCGTGCCATGCTTTGGGGGCTTTTCAGCCTCCAGAACCACCAGGTAGATCAACTTCCATTCTTTATAAATGTCCAGATCTGTGCTATTCAACGATACCAACAGAAAATGACTAGGGTGCCAAACAAAGAAGTGCTCGAGTAAGAGGGGGCCGGTCCATTGCCAAATGTCATGGATGGGCACGAGATGAAGCCCAACACATTTCCCAACATCCAGGAGCCTTAACAAGACCCATTCACCAAGTCAGAGATGGTATTTATGTGCTTAATTCCATGAGGGTTACAATTAGGAGCTGTTTGACAGGTGAAAGAAGTGAGGCACCGGAAGGGTTGAATGCTGTCGGAAGTGGATGATCTAACGTCCCCATTTCATACTTTCCCTGGGCTTATCCTTCCAGCACAACGATGGCAGAGCTGGACTCCTACTGGAATCTACAATGAACTTTACAGCCCGATTGCAGAACAGCCCCACCTGAGTGAAAATAGCCCTTATTCCTGGGCTGTTTGGGCATCAGGACAAGGTGGAACCACCCAGAACACAGGATATTGCTTCCCTTCCAGGTTTGAAGACGCGGCTGGGCAGAGTCATTGGCCTGGGCCTTCGGTCCTAACGAACTGTATCCTAGGGTCACTGAATTCTCCTTGGGGTAGGTCAGTCTGGGCATCTGGGCAGTTCTAAAAACGTCTCATATTGGGCTGGAGAGATGGCCTAGTGGTTAAGAGCACCGACCACTCTTACAGAGGACCCAGGTTCGATCCCCAGCACCCACATGGCAGCCGAGAACTGTCTGAAACTCCAATTCAAGGACAACTCCAGTTCCAGGGGAATCCGACACCCTCTTCTGACCTCCATGGCATTGCACGACACGGGTGCACAAAACCTGCATGCAGACAGTACATTGATACACATACAGAAATAAATAAATAAAAAAAATTTTAAAAAGTCTTGTATCAAAATGGTGAAGGCATGTCACTATGCTTTTTAGAACAAAAAGTGAACCCTAAAGTAAGCTATTGGCCTTAGGGGATAGGATGCATCAGTGTACAGTTCTGGAGGGGGATGTTGAGAGGGTGGAAAGTTGTAAGGTTGAGAATGCAGAGGGTGTAGAGAAAATCTCAGTACCTTCTGCTCATCTAAACCTTAGAGTGTTTGGGGTTGGACAGGTGGTTCAGCAGATAAGAGCACTGGTTGCTCTTACAGAGGACCTGTGTTCAGTTCAGTTCCCAGCACCCACATGGCAGCTAATAATCATCCATAACTCCAGTTCCTGAGGATCTGACACCCTCTTCTGGTTTCCATGGATATTGTGCACTGGTGGTGCACTTACACACATGCAGGCAATATACTCATATTCAATAAATAAATAAGTCTTTAAAAAGCATCTTTCAGTGGTTGTACACATGTCCTTTTTATAGCTGTTCAGCCTTAATGATCTGCCTTTGTGTGTATTATGAATACATATAAATTATATATATGTATATGTATATACATTTTGCTTTCTTTCCCTTTATCACCTTCAAGATAAAAACTTTTTTCTAAAAGGGAAGGTAGTTCTCTTTCAAAATTATTTTGAAATTATTTCAATTATTACTTTTTAATTGACTAACTTTCTTATATTCAATGTTAAGTACACAGACCATCTTCCAGAAGTAAAAATCAGTGTAAAAGCAGGACTTGGGACTGGGACTAGATCAGTTGATAGACTGCTTGCCCACCATGAAGGAAGCCCTGGGTTTGGTTCCCACGCACAGCAGAATCCAGGTGTGGTCACACATGCCTGTAATTCTAACACTCAGGAGGTCAAGGTAAAAGGATCAGAAACTCAAGGTCATACTCAGCAAGAAAGTAGGGTCCACTCACTTTGCTACTGTCATCTGGAGGGTTTCAATCCCACCTAAGCTCCAAATTCAGAGCACTTTAGAACCTGTGGCGTACAGAAAAAAAAACAAACCCTATTCTGTTACTCTTGTAATTGGGACAATTAAGCTGTGAATCCAGCCCCTCTGTTGACAGAGAGAGAAGCCGAGGGTAGGAGAAATAAAATGGCTTCCCCTGGCATGGAGGCATCTTAAAGAAAAGTCAGTTCTCCTCACAAGAAATTTACTTTTGCTACTGTGCTCTTCAAATCAGTGCCTGACTGCTCACCCCCAAGAAATGATGAATTAATGAAAGAGAGAGAAACACAGGTCACCAACATCAAAGGGATGAGAACTGACCCTCAAATCCAGGACACTTCATGGGACAGAAGATCTAGTTTCTGAAAACGAAGGGAACAGAAGAACTTGTTTAGAGTTCTTAGAAAATGTGAGTCTTATCACACCTGAATACCAAAGTTGGGAGCTGGTTAGCAGAGCACAGGGGAAGCTCATGACTGGTTCAGGACGACCCTTCCCTGACAAATTGATGCTTTGACAGATGTCTGCTGGAGGATGGAATATGTTTCTGCTACTTAGAATTCCTTGGCTATTTCTTCTGAAAGATACTGGTTCTGTAATGACAGATGTTTGGGCTGGAGCCATGGCTCAGTGGAAAATTGCTTGCTACTAACATTAAATTGAGGTTGAGAAACCTTCCAGGCAAAGTGGAGTGAAGCGACTGAAAGCTTGGTGCTGAGAGGAAGGTGGCTGTGCCACGAGTCGGATCACGCCTTCTTAAACAGCAGTTCACCAAGCCATGTGGCATAATAGAACTGACAATGGGGTTGTGACAATTTACGCTATACTGTGAAAGATACTTATGCTATAGTGAAAGGTTTCTAAATGCTCAACAACCCAAAATTAATTCAAAATCAAATGTGCAATGAATCTGGGCCCGTTCTGGCAGCGCTCAGGTGACTTCCGGTTTGTATCAGATGACTTCACTGCTTTTTAACACGCAACATGCATACTTTACACTACACATGTTTTTACCCCAGACATGCCAGAAAACCGTGCCCGACGTGCCTTTGGGTTCCAGACAGGTGCATGTTCTGAAGCTCAGTGTTTTCTGCTGTACATATGGTTTTCTGCTCTTCTAGAAACATAATGATCTATAATTACAGAAGACAAAGACAGTATTTTCTACCATCATTCCTCAACATGCATTGAATTAGTGTATCTTTGGCTTGGATTGGGTTAGAATATTTGATATTAAATACCCTGGAAAACACTGAAGATGTAGCACCAAATATTCTGGCAAGATTTCAATCTTTATGGGAAAATTAACAAGCATCTCAATTGGTGTGCTGAAAAAAATAAAATAAAAATAAAATCGCTGTCCTAAAAGAAAAAAAAAAAGATATTGGTTCTATGGTGAGCATACATATCTCAACCTAGTAACTTATGTATCTGCTGTCTGGAATACGTCCAGAGTATCATAGGAACTCAAGTTTTATTGGATGAATGCAGATGATTTGTGATAAACTAATATACTGATGATACATTTAAGCAAAATGAAAACATTTCAGCTGATCTATTAGGCTAAAATTAATGAATTAACTTATAACCATTTACTCGGCTTCTAAAAATTCAATAAGAACAATCACTTTCACTCATTCTATTAGGTGTTCCAATGAAAAAGACTTATTCCTGTTAGTATGAAAATTCTGTAAGAACCAAAAATATGAAGTTTAGACTGTTTTACTAGACCATCACACTGCATTCTCAGGTGTTTGTATTAGCACTTTAATGCCATTCTGACCAAATTACCCACCATAGACCACTTAAAGAAAGAAAGACTTATTTTGGTTCATGGTTTCATAGGTTTCAGCTCACCAGACAGGAGAGGCACAGTAAAGGAGAGCTTTCTACATTATGACAGCCAGGAAGCAGAGCACAACAGGAAGGGCCAGGAATAATAGACCCCAAGGACCCACCCCCAGTCATCCACTTCCTTCAGCTAGGCCCCAGAAAAGTTTCCAAAAACTTCCAAAATAGTGTTAGCAAATGATGGCCAAGTGTTCAAATCATGAGCCAGTAAGGAACATTTCAGACTCATATACTAACAGCATTTAAGCCTTAACCAGAGTTTTGAGGCCAATAATAAGATGTTGCATCAAAAGAGAAATGTTAATAAACTAGTGCAGGTTCATGGGGTGCAAAGTGGGTTGGCTAAACACCAAAAAAAGCAAAACAAAACCAAAAACAAAACGAATGTAGCTGGGTGTGTTGGTTCATGCCTGGAATCCCAGCACTTGGGAGGCAAAAACTGGCAGATCTCTGTGAGATGGAGGCTAGCCTGGTCTACATAGCAAACTCCAAACCTGGGGCTAGAGGGAGATACTGTCTCAAAAACAAATTCTAAAACAAAATCTTCTTAAAAAGTAACTCAATGCTTAGCTAGCTTGACATGGAAAGATTAGACAAAACTCTAAATGTTCTCAAATTTTATAGCTATGAAGCAATATCCACAATATATCACTGAAACAGGTGAGAGGTATGAAGGTAGTCTCCAACAGCGTTCCTATCACCCAGACAGAACTTGGTGTCTAAGTGTAACACTTTATCAATTGTTTCTCCGTAAACACAATTTTCCTTACCCTCAAGTTATCCTTAACCCAAGTAATCATTGTTGCATCAGAAATATTCTAGAATTTTATCAATGTTTCTTGTATTGTTTCAAATCATTAATAAGATTTTTGCTGATAATCGATGCAATAAATAAATAAATACTCCTTCCATTCTGACAATTTCTTTTTTATTTTTGGTATTTTTGAGACAGGGTTTCCCTTTAGTCCTAGCTGGCCTGGAGCTTGCTCTGTAGACCAGGCTAGCCTTGAACTCAAAGAGATCTGCCTGCCTCTGTCTCCCGAGTGCTGGAACTAAAGGCATGCACCACTACGCCTGACTTTTTTATTTTATTTATTTTTTTATTCTTGCCATTCTTACAATTTCTTATTCCTTTTTTTTGGGGGGGGTCTTTTTGAGATAGGGTCTCCCTGTAGCCCCAGCTGTCCTGGAATTCACTCTGTAGACCAGGCTGGCCTTGAACTCACAAAGACCTGCCTGCCTCTGCCTCCTGAGTGCTAGGATTAAAGGCGTGCACCACCATGCCCGGCTATTCTGACAATTTCTTAACATCCATTTAGACTGGCTTATTTCCCTTAGATGGACTTTAATCACTTAAGATATCACTAAATCATATTTCCCTCAACATGTATATTTATATCCACTTTTAAGAAACTTTATCAGGGCTGGAGAGATGGCACAGAGGTTAAGAGCACCAACTGCTCTTGCAGAGGACCCAGGTTCAATCCCCAGCACCGGCGACTGAGAACCGTCTTTAACTCCAGTTCCAGGGGAATCCAACACCCTCTTCTGACCTCCTTGGCATTGCATGACATGGGTGCACCAACCTACATGCAGACAGTACATTCATACACATAAAAAAAAAATAAAAATTTTTAAAAATTAAAAAAAAGAAACTCTATCAAGTGTTTTACTCTTTTTGTGAATTCCTTTTATATGCCAGGACACTAATGCCATTTAAAAAGGGAGCTTAAGGTCAGCAAGGTGGCTCGGTGGTAAAGGCATTTGTTGCCAAGCCTCATGACCTGAGTTCTATCCCCAGGACCCATGTGGTGGAAGGAAAGAGTCAACTCCTTCAAGTTGTCCTCTGACCCCCACAAGTACACCACGGTACAGGTGTGCCCCACCCCCATTCACAAAACAAATAACAAAAAATGCCATCACAGATTTTTTGGCAGAGTTTATTATTGCAGTTTGCTTTTTTGGACTCCTAAATTCTCGCTTTTGTTTCATATTTAGCTCTAGAGTTCTGTCAGGAAATAATCATATTCCTGTTGTCATTTGGAAATTCACCTTGTTAGGGCTTGGTAGCTGCTTTTCCCAACAGTGTCTCAAAGATTATGGTGAGGGTGTGGAAGGTGAGGGTGTGGAAGATGAGGGTGCGTAAGGTGAGGGTGCAGAAGGTGAGGGTGCAGAAGCCACATTCAAGTTCTCTGAAGATCCTGAGCTGCAGCCTCTGGACTGAGAAAGGGAAAACAATCTGGAAAAAGTGCAGCTCCCTGAGGACAGGCGGGGTCTATTCTGCATGGCCCCCTGGTCCCCTGGTGGTGACTGCCCAAGGTAACAAACTGTACAGGTTTCTTAAACCCTGCCCAAATTTAGCAAGACCGGCCATTGGCCCCTGTGGGAATAGTGGTTGCTGGTAACCCAGACTTTCTGTCCATGGCTGGGTGTTTTCCTCAATGCCCCGAGCTGTCGTTTCCTTATTAGCATCTTTGTTTCACCCCTTTCCTAGAGATTTTTTTCTCCCAAGGGAAGACAACTGGAGCAAAAGATAGAAGTGATCGATTCTGATGTTTATTAGCTGTGTAACTTCAGATAACTTGCCTAATTCCATTTTACAGTTTTTAGTTTTAAAAGTCTTGTTCTGAAGAAGTGTGTGTAATACCGGGGACAGCTCAGTTGGTAGAGTGCTTTCCCAGCATGCAGGAAGCACTGCATAAACTAGGCCTGGTGGCCCATGCCTATAAGCTCAGAGCACAGGAACCAGAGAGAGAGATCTGAAGATCAGGGCATTCTCTGCTACATAGGAAATTTGAGACAAGCCTGAGCTACATGAAGATCCTGCCACAAAACAAAAACAAAAACAAAACAAAGTGTTTGCAGTTATAAGTGTGTGCACCACCTTGGTTCCCTTAAGCTTTCCCATCCATGGATCCAACTAAAGGCACTGTCTTTCACTTCTTCCCCTTGCCCTTTCTGCTTCTCCCCGTCCCTCCCTCACATCTTTACTTTTTTTTCTGTACTTAAAAATCTCTGCAGACTGAGTTCCACAGCTGTGATTGACCAACTCTTGGTTGCTCCCCACATCTTGGGTTGTCTTTTGCTAAGAACTTCTGTGCTTTCTTTTAAAAATATTTTATTTATTATTTTATTTTATGTGTATGAGTGTATTGCCTGCATATACGCTAAGTGTACCTGTGTTGTGCAATGCCCACAGAGGTCAGAAAAGGGCATTGGACCCCCTGGAACTGGAGTTAGGGATGGTTGTTAATCAACTTGTGGGTGCTGGCTGTCAAACCTGGGTCCTCTGCAAGAGCAGTCAGTGCTCTTAACGCTGAGTCATATATCTAGCTTTCTACTCCTCAGTCTCAGGTCAACCCTATTCACTCTTATCCCAGCCTTTTCCTGGCATTTTCTCTCACACTGATCAATATGAGTTTCTGGAGAGGGAAAGCCAGGGAGCGACCTTAACTTGCCATCATGCAAATGAAAGCACTTTAAAAACCATAAAAATCTGCCTCCTGATGATTTTATCATCACAAAACAGTCTCCATCTAAAAATGTACTGTATTTTAAGACAGCATAAATTTTAAGGAAAAATAATAAATTTACTCTCAGATTTATAAGGCATTGGATTTCAGAAATATTATAATGTTTTCTGAAAAAGAAATAAAAGGTCTGTGGCCATACCACACAGAATATGAACTCTCTCATCAGATGTTGGGAGCTAAGCAGGGTCGGACCTGGATAGAAGAAAGAAGCAAAGATATGTCTTAGAATTGGGGAAATGCCGAGTTATATCTTAGGGTGCTTCCTACCAGCTGCCTGCATGCCCATTAGCTCATCTGCAACTTCCCTGTGAACAGATTATCAAATAGCCTGTGTCTGGTAGGGAGAAACAAGAGATAACATTGTGTCTTCCACCAGGTTTTCAACCTCGAACCATTCAGTCATCTGTCCTTTTACCGGGAGAAAATACGTCTTGGGCAGACTGCCCAGAGCTCTGGTCGCTTTCTCCTGTCATAAAGGTCAGTATAACCCAAGTCAAAATGTCACTGAGCAGGTCTCCATCTACTCCCACCAGTCATCCAGCTCAGGTCACATGCTCTCCATCTTCCTGCCCCTGCCCTACCCTCTCAGCTATTTGTTCATCAGGACCTGGCCCCATTCTGCTAAGTGTGGTTTTCTCCAATTTTGAGACATTCTCATAAATAGGAAAATTTTCTCCTATTTTATGCTTACTCGTTCTCAGTGCTGGGAGAGCATACTAGAAACTTCTTAAGGGGCCCTTTTGTAGGTCGGGTGGGAATGCCTGTCCACCATGTCACTCCCTGTACTTCTCTTCCAGTGCACGGCTCTTGCAAGCTTATGCATATTCCTGCATGAAGACACATCTCCAGCAGTGGTGGTGCAATTGCAGGCCATTTTTTAGGATGTTGTTCAACTCCTGCCTCTACAATTTGCCGCTAGGCTCTGCTCCCTCTAGCAGTAGGCTGCTTAGCCGTGTGGTTCTTCTGATGTAGAGAATCGCAGGGCTCTCCCGTGGCTGTTTCCCCTCCCCCTTTTAACCTTCAGTGGGAGTTTCAGAGGCTCCCTGACTTCACCCGCTTTAGGAGAGAGTAAGCCCCTCACACCAAGGACTGCACTTTGAGCCCTCTGAGGAGCTCCCTGCTGGTTTATGACTCTCTGCCATCCTCTGGCCAACGTGTAAGACGCAGGCCTCTGCTTTCAGACAGTAATGCCCATCTAATGGGACAGTAATGCCCATCTAATGGATGTATAGAGGACTTTCTCTACTTAACAATGAAAATGGCAGAGTTCAGAGGGATGGAAGTGGAGAGAGGACACAGTGCTCGTTAGTTCCACACATTTCAAAGAAATCTTTCTTTCCTCCTAAAAGCCACTAACTAGCCTCATCTATTTATGGGTGATTAGACATGGACAACACTGTCTAGATTCCAGGTGACTGTGGCTGGCTCATTTCTTTTTTTTAAATTTTATTATTTTTGTATGTGTATGTACTGTCTGCATGTAGGTTTGTGCACCCATGTCATGCAATGCCTTGGAGGTCAGCAGGGGGTGTTGGATTCCCCTGGAACTGGAGTTAAAGATGGTTCTCAGCTGCTATGTGAGTGCTGGGGGATTGAACCCGGGTCCTCTGCAAGAGTGGTTGGTGCTCTTAACCTCTAGGTCATCTCTCCAGCCCCATGGTCCATTTCTTTAGAATGTGGAAGATGCTAACCCTCTCTCATCCACAAGCAAAAGAAAACAAGTGTCTTGATTCTCTTGATTCCCTCATTGAACTCTACAGAGTCAGCATCGATTTACATGCCATAGTTATGAAGATGAACAAAACACAAGCCACGGTCTCAAAGAATCAGAGCTCCTGGAAGAAAAATGGATGAATTAATTAGAAGGCAGTAGATAGGGTGGTCAAAAACCAAGTCTGCACAATAGCCTCAAAAACAATAAAATACCTAAGAACAAACCTAACCAAAGACACCAAAGATCTCTACAACAAAAATTTTAAGCCCCTGAAGAAGGAAATTCAAGAAGACATCAGAAGATGGAAAAACCTCCCATGCTCATGGATTGGGAAAATTAATATAGTAAAAATGTCCATTCTATCCAAACTCTTGTACAGATTTAATGCAATCCCAATTAAAATCCCCAAGAGTTTCTTCACAGGCTTAGGAAAAAAGTCTTTAATTTCATTTGGAAAAACAAAAGACCCTGAATAGCCAAAGCAACCCTGAGTGAAAAGAGCAATACGGGGGGGGGGGGGTCTCTATACCAGACTTCAAACTATACTACAGGGCTATAGTCATAAAAACAGCTTGGTACTGGCACAAAAACAGACCTGTTGACCAATGGAATCCAAACTTGAGCACATACAATTTCAGCCACCTCATATTTGACAAGAGGGCCAAGAAGACACAATGGAAGAAAGACAACATCTTTAGCAAGTGGTGTTGGCAAAACTGAATCGCCACTTGTAGAAGAATAAAGTTAAACCCCTACCTCTCTCCCTGTACAAAAATCAACTCCAAATGGATCAAAGAACTCGATGTGAAACCCAAAACTCTGAAGGTAATAGAAGAAAAAGTTGGCAGCAACCTACAAGACATAGGCGTAGGAAAAGACTTCTTAAATCAGACAGCAGATGGACAGGAAATAAGGATGACAAATGACAAATGGGACCTCAATAAACTCAAAAGCTTCTGTACAGCAAAAGAAACTATCAAGGAGGTGAAGAGAAAACCCACAGAGTGGGAGGAAACCTTCACCGCAGAAACATCTGACAAAGCATTGATATCCAGAATATATAAACTACTCAAAAAACAAAGAAGAAAGAAAACAAATGACCCACTCAAAAGATGGAGCAATAGGCTGAACAGAGACTTCACAAGTGAGGAATTAGAGACGGCTGAGAAGCATCTTTTTTTTAATTTTTTTATTTTTTTAATTTTTCTCTATGTGTATGAATGTACTGTCTGCATGCAGGTCTGTGGACCCGTGTCGTGCAATGCCGCGGAGGTCAGAAGAGGGTGTCAGATTCCCCTGGAACTGGAGTTCTCCTAGAATTGGAGTTTCCGACGGTTCTCAGCCACCATGTGGGTGCTGGGGATCGAACCCGGGTCCTCTGCAAGAGCAGTTGGCGCTCTTAACTGCTAGGCCATCTCTCCAGCCCCCTGAGAAACATCTTAAGAAGTGTTCAACATCACTAATAATTAAGGAAATGCAAATTAAAACCACTAAGATATCATCTCACTCCAATAAAACTGGTTAGAATCAAGAAAACAAATGATATCAGGTGCTGGAGAGGTTGTGGGGAAAGGGCAACACTCATCCACTGTTGGTGGGAATGTAAACTCGTACAGCCACTATGGAAAGCAGTGTGGAGAACCCTTGGTAGACTTGGAATGAACTTGCCACCTGACCCAGCCATACCACTCCTGGGCATGTACCCACAAGACTCATTTTACCACAGAGATACATGCACAGCCATATTTATTGCAGATCTCTTCACAATAGCAAAGAGCTGGAACCAACCCAAGTGCCCCTCAACTGATGAGTGGATAGAGAAAATGTGGTACATCTACACAATGGAGTTCTATGCAGCAGTAAAGAAAGATGACATCATGAACTTTGCAGGAAAATGGCTGGAGCTAGAAGATATCATGTTAAGTGAAGTAACACAGTCTCAGAAAAACAAACTACGAATAGTATCCCTCGTCTGTGGATGCTAGCACCAATTACCTAATTGTATGGCAAACTGAGCAACATTAATGTGATCTGAAAACAACTGTGCTCTTATATTGTAGAATCCCTTAAAAAAATAAACAAATAAAAATTTGAAAAAAAAGTCTGGAGCCCAGGTGCCTGGCTGGGAATTCTCACTTAGCCACTTGCTCATGTCTGACTCGGGCAAGCAACTTTGATTCTCTACATCTTCCTTTCTCCATCTGTAAGGAGAAGTGTTCATATTATCTGGGTTGCGAGATGATCAAAAGACTTCCAATTCAAGTACTGAAGACATAGGCCAGCACGCAGTAGAGGTCTCTACATTAAGGCCAGGCACTTGCTGATCCCTAGGCTTCTGCTCATCTGGGCCTTCCCTTCCCTTCCTCCTTCCCTGCTTCCACTTTGCATGTGCCTTCACATGAGATCCTCTCCATCTGGCCCTGTTCACATCTTTGTAATGCTCAGCTTCAAACAACAGAGGGCCGGGGAGCCATCCTTAAAGACCCCACCCCCTTTTTGCTTTTTATCAGAATATTTGCTGTAAAAGTCCATGTTTCCGAGTCCTTCTAATTCTGCCTCCTCCTGAAAGTTTGTGTGTTAGAAACGTAATTCCTCAACTGGTTGGCACAGGGTGTCTGGGTCACGGGCGTGGAACCCCAATGAATGGATCAATGACTTTCATGAAAATGGGCTACCCACTGTGGGGAACTTCCCCCTTTTCTCCTTTTCATGTACCCCCTTACCCTTCCACTGTCTGCCATGAATTGCCAGAACAAGACCCTCACCAACATGCCCAGCCAATCTTGGATTTCACACTCTCCAGAACTATAAACCAAAATGAAGCTCTTTCCTCAATAAATTGCCCATACTCAGATATTCTGTTACAGCAACAGAAAACAAACTGGAACAACCACATTTCTCTTTAGTGTCTCCCTGTGGGCACATCTGAAATGCATACTTCACCCTTTGAAATTTCCTTTTGTAACTGTAGCAAGCACACCTAATCGAGCCCCTGTGCTCCCTCCCCAGTTCCCAGACTAAGCCCAGTACAGTGTCCCTTGTGCTGCTCTTCAGTCTTGAGAAAAACATCTGTGAGGGAAACAACTCAAAATTTGGCGTATTTAGATTTCTGGAAACTCTCCTGCTAAAAGGGACTTTTCAATCTCCCTAATTTCTATTGTAGATTCACAAATAATAACTGTAGAGTGTGGATGAGGCCCCCAAAGCTGAGAATGGCTCTGCAGAGGGTGCTAGACCCCCGTTGTGGGGCTGTGGGAGATCCAACAGTTGTTCTGCCACCGCCCTCTAGAATTGGAAAGAGGAGCCTCAGAGCTCATTAGGAGGCGGGGCAGCTCTGGGTTAATCTGAAGAGTTGACAAAAGCTGGGTATATACTTCCTGAACACTCTGCCCTGATATGGGGTGGGTGGGGGGAGAAGACTAGCTTTCGCCTTGCTTTAAGCAAAGACAGCATGGCTTCAGAGACCACACAGAGAGCTTTACCTGTGTGGCTCAGAACTGTTTAAGTGTGTGTGATTTTGTGTGATTTTATGTGTGTGTATGTGTGTGTGTGTGTGTGTGTGAGAGAGAGAGAGAGAGAGAGAGAGAGAGAGAGAGAGAGAGAGAGAGAATATACCCTGGGATCTGCCTTCCACTTGTTTTTGTTTGTCTTGTTTTAATATTTTCTTTATTATTTTATGTGTATGAGTGTATTGCCTGTATGTGTGTTAGCGTACCTGGATCGTCCAATGCCCACAGAGGTCAGAAGAAGGTGTAAGATCCTCTGGAACTGCAGGTACGGATGATTGCTGGTTGCCAGAAGAGTGCTGGGAATTGAACCCAGGTCCTCTATAAGAGCAACCAGCACTATTACCTACTGAGCCATCTGTCCAGCACCCTGTCTTCCATTTGAAAAAAACACCAGAAAAGATTATGACTGGAGCTGTCCTTCCAGGAGCAGAGCCAGGGTGAAGGCACCTCACGGAGGACAGACTTGGAGCCCACAAATGTGCCGTGCATGAGAAAGACTCAGCCAGTCCCTGAACCAGCATGGTAGCAGCCAGGTGGCACCATCTTGCATATTCCCTGTCTTTTTCTCACCCTTTTCCAGTTCTGAAAGAGCCAGACTAGGGTGGAGGTAGGCAAAGGTAGTGGTGAAGCCAAATCTGACTCCCTACCCAACTGCTGGGTTCTAATTTTGGACCAGGCCCAATGTGGTAGGAAGTAAGGAGTTTAAATTGCATGACGAATCTGAGTTTTGGATTGAACTGGATATTTTTATTATGTGATAAATGAGGCTATTTGTTAATTCTGTAGGACCCGCCTGGGATTTCATCCAGGAACCAAGAAGCAGCATTGGGCTGAGTTCAGAAAAAAAAAAAATTATAATTGCTTTTTGCTTGTGCTGCATTGACTCCAACTCAACTGAAGCAGAGACTCGGTAATAAGAAAGCAGAGCGCATGACCTCCACCTGCGTGGCTTGGAGAGCCGCTGTAGGATTCAGTTACAGTACTGAAAGCACGCCTTTACACTTGGAAGTTGCTATACATTAGGGACTCGCCCCAGGAAGACGGCCTTTTAATTCTCCTTCCTTTCAGTTTCACTCCTATGCCTTGATCATCCATCATGAGAAAAGATGGTACAGGACCAGGGTGAATTCCTGCCACACTCAGCAAGAACTGAGGTCCAGGACATCACAGAACCAGGGAAGATTTGGCAAAGTCTGAACCCAAGGAAAGAGAGGAAGCTCAGTTGTCCAAGGCTAGCAAGGGGACCCTACAGCAGGACAACTCTGTCCATGGATTCGGCACTTCAAGATGGGTGAGTGCAGACAGCAAGATGGATCAGCAGGTAAAGGCCTTGCCGGGACCCTGGCAATCTGAGTTGATGCCCAGAATCCACTTAAAGGTTGAAAGAGAGAACCGAATTCATGAGGTTGCCCTCTGACCTCCACATGTGGGTCAAACTTGTGTCCCCAAATGCTGAAGTTACAGGTTCCTATGGAATTGGAAAGGCTGGGGCAAGTGGGGGTAGAGTGTGAATGGGGAGGAGGAGAGAAGCAGGAAGACATAGAAGAAGCCTGGTGGGGCAGGAGGCCTAAGAAACTAGAAGCATTCTGGAATAGGCTTGGGAGAACCAGTAAAGACAAGTGCCAGCTATCCAATCCTCCATCACCTCTTCCAACTACCACTCTCTAGAGCATCTTTTGGAGGAAAGAAAGAAGCAGTGTGTACCTGTAACCTTTGTCATTCTGTCCAGTAGAGCTATCACAAATTAAAAGAATGGAACTGTGTGGAAATACTGTCCAGATGAATCCTAGAGAGGGAAGCGTTGACAATACCACAATGCATTAACGTTGTCACCAGGAAACTCAGTTATGTTGAAAAATAGTGCATGCTTTGGTGATGCAAAGGACACTAGAGAAAGACAGCACATTTATACTGCTCTCTTTAAAGAAATATGGCTTAGATATGACAATGTAAAGCATATTTAAAGTAGGGGCATTCGGCCTTTAACTTTTGAGCCAAATAATCAGGGTGAATTTATTCTGGGTGCAACACATAAATTTAACCTTTTATTATGCAAAGTTGACAAGTCAATTTAAATTTTTGAGAGTTTCTTTGTTTGGCACACTTAATTTTAATGATATTTACTGTTTGCTGAATCTCCTAAAAGACAGAGCATCTTGCAAAATTTGCTCAAGTTATTTCAAACTGTTTTCTGATCCTTAGCATGCTGTAAGAGTCCAGGCCCCATCAATAGAGGCTTTTGAAAAAAAGAGGACACACCACTGCTGTTGTTGTGGGAGTATCAGGAAGACAATGTCCCTAGCAGACTCGTGTAGAGGAGGTAGCGCTTGCCATTGTCCGGCTCTAGTCAAGTATCACCAGCACCAGATACAACCACTCCCACCCCAGTATTTGAAGATCCAAGGCGCTGGATGATGTGGCAGAAAGTAGGCTTGCATTACTCCGTATCCCCCACCGCACCCCCATCTCAGGTGAGCCTGGAGCGTCCTGAAGAATGATGCTGGAATCACTCTCAGCTAACAGGGAGGAGTAAACCAACAAGCACTCCAGAACTCGAAGGCACACTGCCGGAGTGGAGACAGCAGAAAGGAATGCTGGGAGTCTGAACAGACAAAGGGGTTTTCCCAACATGGATGAAACAAGCTGGGAGGGGTTCCTGAACCTTGGACCACAGAAGTCTTTTTTTTTTTAAATTCAGTTTATCTTGGCATTCAATCTTAGCATCCATCTTCTGTTTTGTTTTATTTTTAAACTGAATTTTCTGAAATCCGAGGGGGCATCTTTGCATTAGCATCAGTGCCTTAAATCGTAAGATTGTGAATGAAAAGCAGAATGCGAATTCTCTAGGCATGCCGCGCTGGGACTTCAAGGCCGCCGGCTCTTCGCAGTCCAACGCCATCATGTGGGAGTCGGGCAGGTCTCTGGGCTTGCTCGGTCCTGCTTTGCCTGGCACTTTTTCTTATTACTCCAAAGGTTCTGAATTAGGGCAGAGCCTGTGAAGTTGGAGAGCGAGCTTCTTTTTCATCACTCACACACCTTTCTGGAAAAGAATTAGCCCTTCTCTTTCCTGTTTGGTCTCACTGTGGTCACACAGCCTTAGCCTGCTGCACCTGCGCAGTGCAGCTGAGAGGCCCAACGCTGCGGCGTAGGCATTGACAGAGAAGCAAGGGCCATTTCTTCCATTGCGATTACACATGAATTTGACTTAATTTGAAAATCTGAGGTTGGAGTCCTAATATGAAGTCCAAATATGGGGTCCAAAAATAAGAGGACTTGCAGTTGGGAAAAACACCCCAACTCAGGTGAATCGTTCTTTCTGGGAAGGAGGGCCTGCCAGCAAGGGTGGGAAAAATTTCTGCCCTCCCTTGAAGACTCCTTGCTCTGCCCCACCTTGCCAGAGTCTGGGGGCGTTCACTTCCATAGTTCCCTGCTTAGTCCTTATCCTCTCCTACTTGTCACTCCTTTTATAGTTTTACAGTCTGCTTAAATGATGGATAATGCACACTGGTAGGGGAAAATGGACACAGTATAAAAAAGAAGATAACAAAAATCTCCTTCCACACTGTCCTCTCACAAAAACTCCTTTCAGGGGAGCCAACCTCAGTTCTGTTTCCAGAGTGTACCTTTCTGGAGATGAGAAGAACATGCCCCATCAGGAGTATATACTTTGCACATATACACGCATTAACAAATACTGTGTCATAGTGATTGGCCCACACTGAGCCCCTGCTCTATTTCTGGTTCTATTTTAAGGATGCCATGCATCAGGATCCATACACTTCCACCTACCCAAGAGGTGCATATACTGTTACTATCCCCATTTTCTAGATGGGGCACAGAGGTACTAAGCAGTGAAGAGATTCTGCTCACGTTGCTCAACTCACTCCAGAATTCACACCCTTAGCAGTCTGGTTAAGACTCACCATCAGGGCCTAGCGGTTAAGAAGGCAGACTGCTCTTGCAGAGGACCGGGGTTCGATCCCCAGCACCCACATGGCGGCTAAGAACCATCTTTAACTCCAGTTTCAGGGGAATCCGACGCACTCTTCTGACCTCCGTGGCACTGCACGACACGGGTGCACAAACCTACATGCAGACAGTACATTCATATACATACAAAATAAATTAAATAAATAAATAAATAAATAAATAAATAAATAAATAAATAAATAAGAACTCATCATCAGGCTCCATTGGCTTCTCCCCAGCTGCAGTGTGGTGAGCTTGGGCAAGCCAGGCCTGGGAACCCTTGGCTCACTGTCCTAAAAAACCTTCTATATATGCATTAAGGACTGACAGGCAGACTACGCATGGCCTGCCCTTGGCACCCAGTGTCTGGAAATAACAATTTGCAGTTTAATTAACAGCACACTTGCAGGAAGGCAAAGAACCACAGGAGCTCCATGGGCGGATGCCTTGGGGTTGGAAATCAGAATCGAAGGGCCTTGTTGCCATCTTTCAAGCTGCAATGGATAACAGCAGGCGAAGCTGCACTTGCTGAGTCTGGGCAGAAGAGGGGTATAGATTAATTACACAGATGGATTGCTTTGCTCAGAAAAAGCCAGTGGATGGTTTGATGGAGTAACTTCTGCAACCATAAAATCAGGAGATAGATGGCTCTCGTGGAGCCAAATGGGGCCTTGAAGAAATTGACCTCAAGTGCAAAGCAGGAATGATCTCACTGAATTTCACCAGGCAGGGAAGGACACTGTGAGGCTTGCAAATAGTCATTTTTTTTTCCAGGATGCTGGGTTCTACTGTCAAACCGGGGAAGAGTTTTCTTGCCATGGGCCTCTGGGAAAAGCGGGGATTTTGGACATGCAGAAGATTAAAATTTGGTGTCAATACCTAGAAAAGATCCTGTGTATGATGTGGGATGATCTGTTCGTTCTACAGTCAAGCTGTATCTTCTACGCAGATTTAGCTTTCATCCTTATTTATCTGTAAGTTGTGGCCTCCCTTCTGCTCTAGAGGAGGTGGGAGTAGGCCTGCTGCGGTGCCAGTAGAACTGCCATCCTTAGAACCAGCATAGCTCAAGGGCATCAGCCTCCCTGGGGTAACCAGGCATGTGCTTTGTTTTTCACAGTCGCTATGGTGGGCTAAAGAGGAAGTTGTGAAGAAACTGGGAAACGCAGCTGTGAGTGTGAAGACCTGGGTGTGAGCTGCAGCTAGCTCTGCTACTGACCAGGGACAATAACTTGATAGCCAGACTTTCTGAGCCTCACTTGAGTCAGTTGTTGAGAGAGATAATAACCCTCCCCCCCACACACACACAACGGATGACTTCAAGATGGAGACAGGCACTTGTAAGCCACAAAGCATCTTGAGATGCTGGCAAGGTCACTGGCAGAATGCTGGGATACAACATCTAACATGAGGCTTCGTCCTTCATGAGCCCCCTTTTAAATTTTTTGTTTGTTTTTACAATGTTAATTAATAAGCATAACATAAAACTTATCAGTGTGACCACTTTTTCTTTCTTGTCCCAGGGCTTTTCAATTCTAAGTAGTATCACATAGACATAGGACCTCAAGTCTATAACATTCCTGTAACCACATTAAAAAATCATTGGCACACATTAAGGTTTGACTATGAAGTGTCCCTAATAAGCTCATGTGTTGAACTCGTCTCCAGCTGGTGGCATCATTTTGGAAGGTGGTGGAAACTTTAGAAAATTGGATCCAGTTGGAAGAGGCAGGTCACGGGGGTGAGGGATACCTTTCGGAATTATGCCTCATCTATCTGTGGCCCCTTCTGTCTGCTCCCTGGCCCTGCCCTGAGGTAAGTCACTTCTCTTCACCATGATGTTCCACCCAAGCACATGAGACCAAGAACCATATGCCATGCATTAAAACCTTTGAAACCGGGGCTGGAGAGATGGCTCAGTGGTTAAGAGCACCGACTGCTTTTGCAGAGGACCGGGGTTCGATTCCCAGCACCCACATGGCAGCTAAGAACCATCTTTAACTCCAGTTCCAGAGGAATCCAATGCCTTCTTCTGACCTCCGCAGCATTGCACAACATGGGTGCACCAACCTACATGCAGACAGTACTAAAAAATAATAAATAAATTTTAAAAATTAAAAAGAAAACAACCTTTGAAACCATTTGGCAAAGCAAATGTTTCCTTCTTCAATTTGGTTCTCTGAGGTATTTGGTCATAGCAGTGAGAAAAGATGACTAACTCTAATTATATAATTTGTTATACAAAATTATTAATTATAATATTACTAATTATACTACTATAAAACATAATTATATTATTATAAAATACAATACAATTTTATTATTATTAATTATACAAAATAATTGTTTGCATTTATTTCCTACATGTGGGTAATACTTTAATCATATTCTCTGCCACCCATTTTCCTCTCTTACCTCCATCCCCATAGTCTCTTTAGTCTTCCTTTGAAGCTCCCCTTCTACTTCATGTTCTTTTTTTTAAAAAATCTTATTTTTTTATGCGTACAAATGTACTGTCTGCATGTAGGTTTGTGCACCCATGTCATGCAATGCCACGGAGGTCAGAAGAGGGTGTCAGATTCCCCTGGAACTGGAGTTCTCCTGGAATTGGAGTTTCAGACGGTTCTTTTATACAACTAAAGAAAAATAGAGTAATGAGAGCTTAGAAGATGGGAGAGAATTTTTACTAGCTATTCAACTGCCAGAGGTTTAAGATGAAGATCATATAAAGAGCTAAAGAAACATAACACCAAAGAACAAATAATTCAGTCAGCAAAACCAACATGAACTGAATGAAGATGTATACATGGTCAATAATTACAGAAAGAAATGATCAATAGCCTTTATCATTGGGGAAATGCAAGTCAAAACTACATTGAGATTCTATCTCACCTCAGTTAGAAAGGCTATCATCAAGAAAACAAACAACAAATCCAGACAAGGATGTAGGAAATAAAAAGTAGCCATTGATACACATACAGAAATAAATAAAATTTTTAAAAAAATTTTAAAAAAGCTTTTTAATCTGTATAATTCCAATAGCCAATTCTTAGGACTATTTCCTCTATTATTGGGGTCCTAATGTGGAAAACTTTGCCTGTGACAAAATCTTGATGTGTTACTCTGTTTTCCTGTAGCATTTTTAACATTTCAGCTCTCACATTATGATCTTTGATCCATTTGGCTGATTTTTGTACAGGGTAGGAGGTAAGACTCTAGATTCAGTCTTCTACATGTAGAGATGCATTTTTCCCAGTATTGTTTGTTGAAGACGTTGTCTTTTCTCCACTAAATGTTTTGGGCACCTTGATCTACAGTCAGGCAACTGTAGATGTGTGGGGGTTTTTTCTGAGTCCTTTATTCCATTACATTAGTCTAAATGTCTGTTTATATGCTAGAACCATACTGTCTTGTCATTATGGCTTTGTAGTATATTTTAAAGTTGAGAACTGAAATGTCTCAAGCATTATGACTTTTGGTTTTTGCTCTTTGGGTCTTTTATACTGAAATATAAATTTGGGGATTTTTTTTCTAGTCCTGTAAAGAATTTAATGGAGGCTGACAAGATGGCTCTGAGGTTAAGAACACTTGTTGCTCTTCCAGAGTACCAGGTTCAGTTCCTAGCACCTGTATCAGAAGGTTTACAGGTGGATTATAAATCCAGTTTCAGGGGACTGACAGCCTCTTCTGCCCTCTGTGGATACTGCATGCATGTGGTACATATAGAGACACTCAAGTATTTGCATATAAAATAATATAAAATAAATCTTTAAAAAATAATTTCATTGGTGTTTGAATAGGATTGCATGAAATCTGTGTATTGCTTTTGGTAGTATGGCCATCCTAACAATATTCTGCTGATCCATGCATACGACATGTCTTTCCATCTTCTATTCTTCAGTTTCTTTCCTCGGTTTTTATGGGTTTTTTTTTTTTTTACAGTTTTGTAAAGGTTTTTCACAATTTTGGATAGGTTTATGCCCAAGTATTTTATCTTGGAGAAGGAAACTGTTATAAATGGAATTTTTTAAATTCTCAGAAATTTCATTGTTAATATATTTTTTAAAAGTCCCTGTTTTTTTGTAGGCCAATTTTGTATTTGCTGGTGAATTAATTTTAGCATTTCTAGGAATTTCTTAGTATTTTGGATCTTCTATTTATAAGAGCATATCATTTGCAAACAGACTTTTACTTCTTTCATATCTGTATCCCTTCAGTTTGCTTCTCTTGCCTGATTTCTCTGAATAAATCTCAACAATGTAAGGACTTTTGGGGGGGTACTTTTTTGAGACAGGGTCTTCCTGTAGCCCCAGCTGTCCTGGAACTCACTGTGTAAACCAGGGTGGCCTTGAACTCACAGAGATCCTCCAGCTTCTGCCTCCCAAGTGCTGGGGTTAAAGGAGTGGGCCACCACACCTGGCTGATCACTTTTATGTGTACAATTTCACGCCACTGATGCGTTAAGAATATTGTACAACCATTACTGTTACCTGTATCCAGAGCCTTTCATTATCCCAAACTGAGACTCTGTAACCATCAAGCCACAGCTCCGATTCCCCTCTCCCATCACTCCTATATTAGACTGTTTAACAGTTTTCCTTACAATACCTTACGTTAGTAGAATCATGTATTTGTTCTTATATGGCTGGTTTATTGCATGTAACACAGTGTTTGCAAGATTTATTCATGGTATAGCATGTATCACAGTTTTCTTTTTAAAATATTTTTATTATTTTTATTTTGTGTGTATGAGTGCCTGCATGTGTGTATGTGAACCTGAGTTGTACGGTGCCTGTGGAGGTCAGAAGAGGGTGTTGGATTCCCCAGATTGGAGTTACCAAAGGTTGTCAGCTGCAATGTAGGTGATGGAAATCCAAGCTGTGTCTTCTGGAAGGGTAGCCAGTGATCTTCAGCGCTGAGCCACCATTTCAGCCCCCTCTTTTTTATTTTTTTAATACAGGGTCTCACAATGTATCACTGGCTGGCCTGACACTCACTATGTTCAAGGTTGGCCTTGAACTCACAGAGCTCTGGTTCCTCAATGCTGGCTACACCTGGCTACAATTTACTTCTTTTAAGATACATTGCTAAAACACATTTTGTTCATCAACTTACTGGTGGACATTTGAGTTTCCATTTTTTTGACTATCATGAATAATGCTGCCAGGAGCACAGTATAAGGTGTCTGTTTGAGTCTCTCTCAGTTCTTTTGGGTATGTAGCTAGGAGTACAATTGTTGGATCATATGTTTATTGCTATATTCTATATTTAACTTTTTGGAGACCCGCCAGACTGTATCCCAAGCAGCTGCACCGTCCTCCCTTCCTGCCGGCGATGCACAAGAATGACAATTTCTCCACACTCCCAGGAGCAGTTGTTCTTTTCCTTGTTTTAATAGAACAGTCATCTGATGGGTGTGAAGTGGCAACCCCATTTGTTTGGAAGAGCGTTAGTTATAGCTCCATGTGCTGAGCTACCCGGGTGGATAAGGCGAGCTGCTTCCAGCTGGACCGCTGGATGTTAAGAAGCATGCCTGTATGTATGGAAGTCCTTTCTCCAAAACAAAGTGGAGCTCCAGTGAAGAACTTGACAATCTGGTATGTACTCAGTTATTTAGCACTCATTCTTTCAATTACTAATTTACTCCACATTTATTGAACACCTATTTTGGCTGTAGCAGGGTAATTCCTGAGGTTCCTCTACAAAGAAACCTTTAGAATTATCTTCTCCAAAATCTACCCCATTCAGGAAAGTTTTCTAAAACTAGAGATAAGACTAGGGCCAAAGCTTTGAAATCAGTAATCAGTCAGAAAGGAGGTAGCTCAAGTCAGAAGACAAACCTCTTCTAAACTGTGGAGGATGAGTTTAAAGTGAGTGCAAGCATTAGCAAGGAAGCTTTCTTTTCTTGCAGCTTGCTCCACAGTCCAGTCACTTGATCAGCCCATGAGATTTGAATGCAATAAAACAAGTGTCAAGTAAACCTGATTAGATAAGGCCAGAGTACTCATATAGTACCTCTATTGTGATAACCTCCCACAAAATGTGGGTAAAGGGATATACGCTGACTTGGAATCTGATGCCAGGCAGAAGTGTATTTGATTTCATTCTGGGAGAATTCCAGAGGACCAAATTTGGAGGATTTATGAATACCATAATGTCTGTGCAATTGGATTTCATCGAGAAACACAGACTCATTTTCTAGTTCATGCTGGGATCTTTCAATTATATTAAAGGGCAAAGAGAAAGAAATGGAGCCAGGGGCTAGAATGCAATTCTACCTTTGCAGGTAGAATTTCCACATTTGTTTATTTTACTCTAGTTAATGCCCAAACCTTAGGAGTCCAGAATTAAACTGGACTCACAAGCAATATCATTCCCTAAAGTATCATTCTCTTCTAATGCCTGTGCACAGTCAAAGCCACACAAGGGAGCAAGGTAGACCCCATCCTCTCCAATCAGGGAGAGAGCAGCATTTCTTACAGCTGAGTGGGATCTGCAAAATCATCTCTTATCTTTGCATAAACCATCACAGCATCTGAGATGACAGCTGGGAAATAAGATTAAGTACAGTTACAATAAACTTTCTGTAACTTGGATGCCAACATCTACTATTCCATTTGTATTCTTGATGTTTCACCTCATTCTTTTTTTTAATTTTTTATTTATTTCTGTATGTGTATCAATGTACTGTCTGCATGCAGGTCTGTGCACCCGTGTCGTGCAATGCCGCGGAGGTCAGAAGAGGGTCTCAGATTCCCCTGGAGCTGGAGGTCTCCTGGAATTGGAGTTTCAGACGGCTCTTGGCCGCCATGTGGGTGCTGGGGATCGAACCTGGGTCCTCCGTAAGAGCGGTCAGCGCTCTTAACCGCTAGGCCATCTCTCCAGCCCCCTCGCCTCATTCTTATTGTACTTGGTAGTACTTTTCAGGAATAATTAATGTCTTCAGGAGATGAAAGGACTTTTGCGCAAAGATTGTTACTCTCAGGATATTTTTTACGGTGTTTCAAGCAGCCCTTAGCTGTGCACCAGGGCCTTGAGGGGAAGCAGAGGGCTGGAGGTCACCCACTAGACTCAGTGCAGGAGAAGTGCATGGGATTCGTTTGGTGCTTGACTCTTCCGTCTGTCCTGGAATGTCCTGTGTCCTGGCTCTGGGCTCCATTTGGGACCCTCTCCCAGGCCTGGCATCTCCTCTTGCTCCTTGCTCAGCAGCCTGAGTCCATCTGTCCATGCTCTCTGCCTGGTTTCCAAATGCAGCCCCACCAGCCATCTTCATGTCAACTCAGTCTTGTCAGCCTAATCCTGTCTCAGGCTAATCCCACTGCAGGGGCTCAGCCAGAAAGCCGGAATTCCTTCTCTTATACACTAACAGAGCCTATACTTCTTTTAGAGAAACTTGTAATACACAAGCATTTTAAAATAACAAGCCATTGTTAAACTTGAGATTAAATTAAATACAATTCTGATGAAAAACATCCAACCAATTGAGATTTCGGTCCTTAAACCAATTCAGGTTTCAGCATAGTTGCTAAAAAAAAAAGGCAGAAGCAAGCAACCACATACCTGCAAGCCATTGGTTAAGACGTCTCACAGGGGAGTGGGAGATGGCATAGGGTGATCTGACCCTGGTGTCTGGTGCCTGCTCTCTTTCAGGATTGGGATGGCAGGAGTAGTTATGATCTATCTCTGCCATCTTGTAGCAGCAGAGGCAGATGAGGGCCCAATCACTGAACCATGGAGAACAATTTAGAAGACCCAGGCAGTTCCAAGAGAGAGCAACTGTATGCATATGCTGCATCAAGAAATTTATGTTTCTTCCTGGGACAGAGGTAACTCACTCAGAAGTTCATGACGTCATGCAGGACTGGGGGTGCCCTCTTGACCTGCATAGTAGGGCTTCTTCTAGTTTCATTCCTCATGGTTCATCATCCCATACACAGGCCTCTCTGGGTCTGAAGTACTGAGCCTTGTGGCAGTAGTACTAGTAGTACCCTCTGGACCTAACCTATAGAACCTAACTTCCATCTCAGATGAGAGATATCTAACAGCACAAGACAGATACCAGTATCTTCTTTAGAAAGGAAGAGAACGGTTCAGAAAAGATAAGATCTTTCCTCTTTTTAGTGGTACTGAAGGAACCAAGGGCCTTCTGCCTGCTAGACAAATGTTCTACACTGAGCCGTGCTGCCAGCCTTCTAATGGTTCTTTATGCTGGCAGTTCCTTATATGTTAAAGGGTAGGAGGACTTTCTGGCCTGTGTTTGTGTTCCACGAGGAGGAAGTTCTTTCAGAAGGCTCTCTTTCCCCTCTGCCAGCCTCCATCCTTGCCCTTACTCTTGGAAGAGAGTCAATTGTTTGCTCACAGCATGTGACCGAAAGCTTCTGATGTATTGGCTCAGCTCCACTTGGTTCTTTCTTGTTCTAGGCCTTGCTGTAGGTCTGCAGGCAGAATAGACCTACAAAGGGATAGAGCTCTGTAGAGAAGAATTGCCAAGCTTTGGACTTGCTGAAACTGGGCTGATCATCCTTAGGGCCTTTTGATGGAGAGCTTCAGTTTGTCAACTTGAACACCTGGGAAGAGAGAATGTCAATTTTGGAATTTCCTCTATTGACTCTGCCTGTGGGCATGTCTGTGAGACATTTTCTTGACTGTTGAGTGAAGAGTGCAGCTTTGGGTTGCAAAATCTCTTGAATGTTTAGAGTTTAAGGGCTGTTTGCTGAGAGCATCGAGTATAAGGATGTTGAGGGAGGTGCAGATGATGGAGGCCTGGCTTGTGAAGTTTCAGAGGGAAGTCTGAGAGTCCATTAAAGTGAAAGCTTTTGCACTTTACTAGGACAATAGATAATGTTTAGCTGGGGATGAAAAAGCAGCTGTGATTAAGAAGAAACCAGCATCATTGAAGTGAAATCTTCTAGGATGTATTTCCCCAGGGTCAGCACACAGAAACCATGGTCCAGTGGGTAGCCAGGGCTACATCTCAAGCTAGCAGCCAAACTTGGTAAGGTGAAAGTGCTCCACATAGTGCTGTCTTTGAAGACATGAAAGGGTCATGGAGAGAATCTGAGGCTTAGCACCCTAGGAGGCCAAGAGAGGCCACTGATGAAGGTGCAGCCTCATTTCAATGAAGACCTCAGGATATAGTAGAGACATAGATATAGAGAGACCACTATGGACAGTGACAGGTATGGGTGGAGCTGGTCTGAACCTACAAGACAAGCTGTGTGTGCTGCACATGACAGAGCTGGAAAGGTGGAGCTGACAAAGCCTTCTGGAGCCAGGAAGATCCTCCATGATGTCCAGCACTGAGCTAAGCTGCTAGACTTTGATTCTGCTTAGCTGTGCCCTAGTTCTTCCCTCCTGAAATAAGACAATATTTAACTCGTTCTGGATTTTACAGGATCCCACATTTAAGAGACATTTTAAAGAGACTGTGTGCGTTTAAAAGGTTTGACCTTTTATGTGTATAAATGTATTGCCTGCTTGTGTGTAAGTGCACCCATGTTGTGAAATGCCAGAGAAGGTCAGAAGAGGGCATCAGATCCCATGGAACTGGAGTTACAGATGGTTGTTGGCTGCCATGTGGGTGCTGGGAATCAAACCTGGATTCCCTGCAAGAGCAGTCAGTGCTCTTAAGCACTGAGCCATCTCCCAGCCCAAAATGTTTGACTGTTTTAAGTCCGAGTGTTTTTAAGTTGTTCTGTGTTTTATATTGTGACATTAATGTTAACATGAAACCTTGAGGACAAAAAATGGAAAGATTATGGTTTAGTAGTGATGTGTTTGTGTGTCATAGAGATAAGGGGGTCAGTTGCGCTCGATAGCTTTAGTTGTCAACTTGACACACCTGGGAAGAGAACCTGAATTGGGGAATTTCTTCTATCAGATTGGCCTGGGGGCATGTGCGGAAAGCATTTTCTTGATTGTTGAGTGATGTGGGAGGACCCAGCTCAATGTGAGTGGTGCCCACTCTGGGCAGGTGATCCTGGGTTGTATATGAAGACTGAGCATAGGCCAGAGGAGCAACCAGTAAGCAGTGTTCCATGTGGTTCATGCTTTATTTCCTGCCCTGAGTTCCTGCCCTGACTTCCGAAAGCGATGAGCTGTGACCTGGAAGTGTAAGCCAAGTAGACCCTTTCTTTCCCAACTTAGCTTTGGTCAGAGTGTTTCTCCACAGCCACAGGAAGCTAACCGTTACAGACTGACCTGTTAGGCTGCAGATCTGAAGTCCCGCTGACTAGCTGGCCTGCTGGTAACAAAGCTGACACGTTGATTTCTGGCGTTTGGCTGCCTGCATCTTCTGCTCTGGATTTTGAACTCAAGTGGAGGAAATGGGTGTTGTAGATGGGCCTCCTAAAGCCCAAAGGGCTTCAACATTTAGAGGAAATTCTTTATACTTCTTCCTCCAAACTGTCCTGCTGTTTAGCACAGGTGTATGTACTATATGCATGTGTGCACACACTCCACATTTCCCACTTTGGGTTTAAATTTGAACCTTTGCTCTGTTCCTTTAGAGATCATAGAGATGGGCCCCTAAGATGTCAGGATAGAATATGTGTCCTGTGTGGGCTCCTGAGAGAGACCATAGAGATGGACCCCTAAGATGTCAGGATAGAATATGTGTCCTGTGTGGGCTCCTGGCTTCTTTGCACCGAGGGGGACTATGTCATTGATTAGTCCACCGTCTCTGATGATATGGACCGTGGTAGGTTTTTCATCACCCAGGCAGACAGACTTCATGGAGCCCTGTTTTTTGCAGAAGATCCCAGGGCTCGCTAGTCGCCTGCTCTTTGTCGGGAATCTGTCCTCATTTCTATTCAAACCTGTGAGCAGGTTACCTTAGGCCTCAGTGGTGGAGCTCTGATCTGCCCAGTAGGACAGGCCAGTCACTTATAAAACAGCAGTATTTTCTGGCATGAAACTCAGCACCAAGGAAACAAGACTGTCTTGTAAATCAGGTCACTGTCAGGCCCGATAACCACAGCCTGCAATTTTCAAGAATCTCCCATAGCTGGTCCCACAATCTTGTCTATTTCATGTGCAAGCAGGAAAGACCGATGACTTTCTGACGGTTGCCAGACCCTGAGCTCTAGTAAAGATAGGACGTGAATGCGGAGTATGCCCCTTCATGAAGGCATGCCTCACTCACACGTGGCTCCTGGTTGGGGGGGGGTGCAGAGGGGGGGCTTCTGGCACTTCAGCTGCTGAGACTCAAGGGGGCCCCCAAGGACTCCTTGGCCTGATTTTCTTTGGTCCCTGGCAGTTGCTGAGACCTTCAGAATTCATAGTTTGATGTTTAAAGGGAAATATATGGAGTTCCACAGGACTCCCAGTTGCACTTTCCCAGGGTGTCCTAGGCTGTGACACCAATGGAGTGTGTGGTACACAGCCAGTGAGGCCTGAGCAACAGCCCTGGGGTCATTCCGGGATGCAGATGGTAACAAACGGATTCCTCAAGGAGTGGCCCTACAGGATGATTTTGGCACAGTTGTGCTGGACTGTCTTTTTGAGAGGTGTAGTGGCATCATTTTACCAGGGAATAGAGTCTTCTTTTAGGAAAGGATCCACTTTAACTGTGCTTGCAGGGGCTCCTGGAAATGAATATGAGAAATGCAGCAGCCATTGAACAGTGCTGACAGGCTCAGAGGATGCATATCTCATGATCTCTCTCATTCTGTGGCTGGCAATACTTTGACAGGTAGACACAGTTTTTTTTTTTCTGTTTAAAAATATTTGTGCATATTCATGCCTGCATGAATATGCATATTGTTCTAGTTTGTGTTCAATTGCTATGACAAAACATTCTGACCAATACCGACTTGGGGAGGAAAGGAGATTTAGCTTACATTTCTCAGGTCACAGTTCATCACTGAGGAAGCCCAAGGTAGGAACTCAGGGCAGGAACCTGGAGGCAGGAGCTGGAGCACAGGCCCTGGAGGAACGCTGCTTACAGGTTGCACCTCTGGCCCATGCTCAACCTGCTTTCTGTTTTAAAAATGTTTTTAAGATATTTTATTCATTATGTTTTGCATATGAGTGTATTGCCTGCATGCAGGTAAGTGCGGCCATATCATGCAATGTCCACAGAGGTCAGAGGAGGGTATCTCCTGGAACTGGAGTTAAAGACAATTGTTAGCTGGCATGTTGAAGCTAGGAATCAAATCCTGGAACTCACTCTGTAGACCAGGCTGGACTTGAACTCACAAAGATCCACGTGCCTCTGTCTCCCAAGTGCTAAAAAATGCAGGACGTTCTGCCCAGGTGTGGCACCACCGTGAGCTGGGCCCTCCCGCATCACTCATCAATCAAGAAAATGCCCCAGAAACAACTTCCCAATTGAGGCTCTGTCTAGCCAGGTGTGTCGAGCTATCCAGTGTGTATGTCATGTGTGTGGAGATCAGAGGACAGCTTTTGGGAGTCTCCTCTCACCTCGTACCATGTTGAGGAGATGTCTCTCCTGTTTCTGTGGCTGTACTACACACTCCGGGCTAGCTTCTGTGAATCTCCACCCACTCTCCTGTTCCTGCCCTCCATCTCACACTAGGAGTGCTGGGATTACAGACCTGCGCCACCGCATCAGGCTTTTTATGCAGGTTCTGGGTGGCTGGCTTGTGTGGCAAGTGCTTTTACCCCACTTTATGAGCTATCATAAAAGTTGCCATGTTCCTTCCGAAGTCCCGGTCGCTACGTGGCCCCCAGGCCATTTCCTCTCAGGTAATTTTGCTGCTCTTTGTCTTGATCTATAAGAGAATGTTCTATAATAGCAACTTCAAGCACAAATTCTTTGGGTAGCTGTGAGGGAACCAGTTTACTCCAAGCCCCAAATAGAGAAAATGCTACTGAATTTCACCAGCATCCCTGACAGCCTCGCTGGCTACAGACTGTGAGCACCAAGCCCTCCCCACGTTCTCTGCACTTACAGACCTCACAGCTCCATCAACTCCATCACGCCTCAAGCCCTCCCTCTTTCAGGAAGCCTTTCCTGGCTTCTGTACTGAGCCCTGAAACTCTACACTATTTGGAAGTACCTGTCTTAGAACATAATTTAAGTATGAATTGGATGTTGATTACTATTTTAATCATCATCATTTTCTAAGTGTGTCCTATTTCACCAACTGAACTGCAAGCCATTAAAATTCGGAAGAGATATTTCCATCGCATCTGTTGTATTAAGAACACTTGGAGATACTGGATAGAAAGATGGATATTTAAAAAAAGTCCCACAATCCTTGGAGCTAAGTATGGTGGCTCATGCCTCTAATCCCAACATTTGGAAGGCTGACGCGAAAGGACTGCCATGAGTTCAAGGCCAGCCTACACCTTGCCTGTTCCCAGTACCACCCATATCTTCTATGCATCTCAAATTTTCTCCCTTCAGGAAACCATCCGGGCCACGTTGGCTCACACTCATTTCCTTTGCCTTTCCAGACCACCCAGTAGCTCCTGAGCCACCTGTTCATCACTGAATCAGTCGCGGAGGAGTCTACACTCTGGCTCAGGTATGAGTCCTATTTTCACATCTGTAGACAGGGTTTCCTGAAGCGACATGGAGAAAGGCCCCAAAATGGGTTCTGGCATATAAGTCTTAGTCAGTCTTTGTTCTTGCCCTGAAAATCATGCTTATCAAAAACTGACGGTCACCCTGCCCACCATGTCCACTATTATCTGTTGAAGGGCAGTCTTCATGTCAGAGAGACCCGACTGTGAGTCTCAGGCTGTCACCTATGAAGTGTCCCTGCAGTCAGTGCATCACCTAGGTCTCCATTCCATTTCTTCGTGTATAAAATATGAAGTGGGATCAAGTGTAAAGCTGGTGTGGTGGCACATATGTATGATCCCAGCACTTGGGAGGGGGCGAGACAGGTGAGTATCTGTGAGTTCAAGTCCACCTGGTCTACATAGCAAATTTCAGGCTAGCAGGTGCTGCAGAGTGAGGCCCTGTCTCAAGAACAAAACAAAGAAAAACAACCACTCTCCAAATGGAGCTATATGAAAGCATCTGGAATGTGGAATGGGAACAGAAATCAGACTGACCTTGACCTACTTCCCTAATCCACAGTCTCCTATCTGTATAGCAGAGACAGTGGGGTGGGAGTCATGGACTTCCTGTGGAAATTCTGTGAGATGATATGTCTAATTAGGGGCTTATGTGTTAGAAGTGTTACAAAGTGATCATGGTAGTAAAAATCATAGAAGAAAAAACTTATCACAGTAACTGGCTCATGGAAAGTGCTGGATAAATGTACCATGCTGGGAGTTTGAGGTCTCCTTGGTTCCTTTCCAGAGCTTGCTGGCTCTTCTTCCACACCTGCCATTTGCAGTGCTTGCAGCCACATCAAATCCTTATCTTCCAAGGCAAACCTAGAAAAATAAGACCCCAGCGTCTCTAGTGATGTTGCTTTCTTTTAGTCCCCCAGCCCACAAGTTATCCTACATTTCTAGCTCATTAATGCTATAGATGAGCCGTGATCGATTCTTACTTGAGGGTAGTATATAACAATTTTAGTGTCATAAAATCTATCCCTTCTTAGCAAGAATTTTGACAACAGCTCCTTTCCAAAGCACAGTGCAGAAGGTGCATATACTAAAGGAAAACTCAGCTATCTTGGAGAAATTCGCTCAAAATCCCAGAAGGCAGGGGCTGATCAGCATGTCCAGGCACTCAGCTCAAGTCCAAGCCCTGGGACCACCAACAGTTTCATGTGCTGGGGTCATCTTGGTCAATTCAAGGATAATCCAGATAATTCTTCAGAAGATGGCAACCATCCGCTCTTTGGTCCTGACCTGATTCTAGAAGATTCTCTGGCCTTTCAGTGCTTTACCACATATAGCCAAGAGTCGAATATATAAATCGAAGTCCTGTACTCTGAGCCCTTACTAGTTGAGCACTGTAATACATTTAATTTCTAAAATTCATCCCTCAGTTTCTGTCTCTTCTAGTATAGTACATAATTACTACTGGAACCATTTAAACAATTATTTTAATACAACTAAACAGGTGCCATAATTTATGCCTCTAAGAGGCTTAATTTTCTGAAATGATAAAGAGATCTTCTGTATTCCAGATTAATCATATTATTGCTTCCTCCAGGTAAAGAGAGAAGAGTATAAATAGGCATCTATTGCTTATTTTCACAGTACTTCATTCTCATCAATTTAGCTATCGGATGTTAGAGAATCAAGACCATTTACTTATGTCATAGGCACAACTGGAAAACTGCAAAGAGGCTGCAATTGGCTTGGCAACGAGGAGAAGCAGCAGCTCCGGATATGGCAGGACGATTGCAAGACTCTCCACCACTGAGCGTGAGCACTGCACATCCAGCAGGAAAAAAAAAAAAATCATTGTTTGTGGAAAACACAAGCTTAAAGCCATGCTTAGCTTTAGGGACAGGGTGGAATAAAGAAAATCCCAAAGCAATGGAGAAGTCTCAAATGTATTTGTTCCTGCCCATGAACTACAGACATATGCACATACATGCCTGGGTCCTGCCCATGAACTACAGACATGTGCACATACATTCCTGGGTCCTCAGAGCTACAGAGTAACATCATCACTCAGAGGCTTCTGTGAGCTCAAATGCATCACTGACCTCGAATCAGCCTTGTAGAAGCATGGGAGACTAGGCAGGAGGCTGGGGTGAGTCCCCCTCCCCCATTCTGAACTTTTACAGATACCCTGAGAGGTTCCAATGCAGATGGTTTGTGGTCCACATTTTGAAATACTCTAGAGTTGACGATGCCAGGACATTTTAGCTGTCTAATAAATTTATATACAACCTCACAAATTGGATTTTGTATACTTTCTACATGCACAGCCTGTGCATGTCTATGCAGGAGACTACACACCATCTGTCTCTCTACTGAATATATGGAGTCCGCGTAGTCCTCATTTATAATGGAACAACTGAATTCTATGTTTCCAGCAAAATCGAATAAACGCCATGTATGGGTTTGGGTGTTTTCATTTTTACTTGGCCCAGAAGAAGAATTTATGAAATATGATTAGAATTATAAGCACAGACTCACAATCTCATAGCTAAACACAAAAGTGTCTGTGGGCTTGACTTCAGGGACATTACAAACAAATGGGAGATTCTGTCTTTTTGTTCTGATGGCTCCTCACCTTTCAACCCTAAACCTGGGGTTTCACCTTCAAAGTCAACCCCTTATTGAGGCCTCCAGCATCAGGAAGTTATTAAATTTGCTCAGCCCTGCCTTGACCAAGGGAAAAAAAAATGATTTCTCTTCTCTGTTATTCATTTGCCTTTAGGGTTGACAAGCTTCAACTCATGATCATCTTATAGCTGCAGCCACAAGAATGAGCAGAGACACATTCTAAAGTTCCTCATGGGCGTAGACAGAGGGGTGCCAGCAGGATCCCTGTGGGGCCTAGGGGTCACCTCTCCGTCAACTATTTGCCAGTCCAACCCTGGTTTATTCCTACACGGATATACTTTTAAAACATCATTTTAGAAAGTAAATGTCTGAGAGCAAAGGGTTAAAACTTCCATCTCCCGGCTCCAAATTTATGTTTGTCTCAATAACCTCATTCATAATAAATCATCCGTACCACGTGAGTGGTAGTGCGGCTGGTGGTAGATGGGAAATGTCACGCCCACGCCTTTCTTCCAGGCGGCCCATTCACATTTGCAGAGAGCCTTTTCTGTCTAATCCAGATAAGCTTTACTAACAGTAGTGTCTGGAATGGGATGTGAGAAAATAGTAATCCTGAGCCAGGTGTCTGGGGACTTTAGGGGAGGGCAGGCCTTGCCAGCTCTGTGCTGTGTCCCTGCTTCATTTTGTTTTCTTTTTAAAGAAACCCTGCAGAGGCTTGGTGGTTAAGAGCACTGGCTGCTTTTGCTGATGACCCAGGTTCGATTCCCAGCACCCACATAGTAACAAACAACTGTCCATAACTTCCATTCCAGGGGAATCCAATGCCCTCTTCTAACCTCCTCAGGCATTGCATGACATGGTGCACTTACTGACATACAGGCAAACCACTCATACACGTAGAATAAAAGTAATGAATAAAATCTTTTTTAAAAAGAAATCATGCCAGGTGTGGTGGCGCACGCCTTTAATCCTAGTACTTGGGAGGCAGAGGCGGGCGGATCTCTGTGAGTTCAAGGCCAGCCTGGTCTACAGAGTAAACTCCAGGCCAGCTGGGACTAAAAGGGAGACCCTGTCCTCAAAAAAAAAAAAAAAAAAAAAAAGAATCAGGTGCATGGGGGGGGTAGTGTAGTGGTGGCAGTGGTGGTTAAGGACAATATGAGTTGTCAATCCTTGCCACCCACTTTGAGCCATTGTCTCTTGTTGACTGCTGCTATACAAGAATAGGTGTCCCAGAGTTCCCAGGGAGTCTCCTGTCTTCACCTCCCAGCTCACTGCAGGAGTGCTGAGACTCCAGTCCCGTATGGCCACATCTGGCTTTATGTGATACAAAGTGAAATCCTTGTGTTTGTGTGGCAAGGATCTATGCTCTGAGCCATCCCCCCACCCCAGTCCCTGTTTCATGGTGGCATTCTCAAGCCTCTGGTAGCTTACCTGAGAAATCGTACTTTCCCTGGGTCTAGTCTGTAACTTTACCAAATTTGCTGGCCCTAAGCTCTACGTGCTCATGAACACACACATGACAAAGAGCTCTTGCACACTAAGAACTGTGTGACTCGTTCTCCCACTAGTAGAAAGCCCTCTGGGAGCAGAATGCCCTAAGGCTCTTGCTTATACCAAATAACTGCAGATTTATTTTGGTGGGAGGAAGGAGAGAGGGAGGGAAAGACAGAGTTTGAACAAAATAAAAGTAAAAATGCATGCCCAGCCTTGAACTCCTTTAATATTATACAGGCTGATTAGTGTCGGAATCTAGATGATGATACAACAGGAAAGAGAGTGGGACGAGAAACAAGTTGCAGTTGATGAAGTGAGGAAAGCAGTAAGTCACCAGGTGGTAATTCTGTTCGCACAGTGTTCCTGTTGAATTGTTTTGTTGTAAAGAAGAATCAACAAAAAGAGGATGTTTGAGGTTTTTAATTTAGTGAATCTCATCTGAGACCAAATACATCTGACAGCAGCCTGACTTTTTGAAAATGCAAACGCTGCACTCAGATTTATTAATTTTCATGTTATGAATATTTAAATACCACCATCCCAAAGGTATCATTTTACATGGCAGTAATGCACTTACATTTTTAATGAAATGAGTAGTCAACCATTAAAAATAAAATATTGGTATGAACTGTTAGACTAATTGATTGGGGGGGGAGAAAGTTATTGTGCAAGCAATCAGAGAATTTTTAGAAAGGAATAGAAATCAAATGGCCTAATTATTGCTGGCCCTGACATTTAGGAAGACACTGACCAATATATTTCTTTTCCTTTATGAAAAATTGCTTTTTAACATAGCCAAAGATAATTATCACTGTAAATCAACTCATAGGAAATGTGAACCCCAAAGCAGTGCCCCCCCCCCAAGCAGCACTTAAGTAATTAGTTTCTGCTGCTCAAAGGGCAGTAGAGGAGTGATGTCATAGTCTCTTTCATTCGGGTCTCTCTTAAACCTGCTTTTTCTGGGATTTTATCAGAAACTGAAGATAAGTCAAGATTCCTGTCTCTTATCAACATGGGAATGAAAGTAATTGTAAAGTCACCTGAAAGACCCTAGTTTAAAGACCTTTTGAAGTCTTTTTAAGTGGAAGAATTATGGGTAAAACAAACCAGGGCATTCCTTTTCTAAGTGTAATTTTCTGTTTAGTTGTATTAAAGTGGGTCGTGCCTCACTTGGTATCTAAGGTTTAGGCTTAACAAGTGAGGGGGCTATAGTTCTCAGCCCCTCCCTCTTTGGCTGGTAAACCTGTAAATTCGGGCCGGGTTCACTGTTGTTGCATATTTGTTGTTGAGAATCCCTAACTTCAGTTTGGAGTGACTCGATAAATAGAAAGGGCAAATAAATCTATAGCCCATCCAGCACACAACCGAGTTCCTATTTCTTGCTGAATACCTCGCCCGTGGTCATTTGATGAGCAGAACATGCATTTGATTCATCCAAACAGGAGCCTCACTGTGTATCAGCAGCATTCATAGTGCCGGGTGCTCAGAGAACAGCAAGCACAGAGCAGAGAAAGCAAGTTGTGGTTGTAGGGAGGGACAGGGACACGCCGCCGCTGAGCACAGCGGAGGGAAAATGGTCCCAGCGATGCTCTAGTAGGGTGGGGGGTGTGGGCCGGGGTCAGGATGGGGACCTTGTGAAAATGCAGATTCTGACTGAGTGGTTCCAGGGCAAGGTCCGCAGTCTTAAATGGTGCATTGCTGCCAGTGGTCCAGACCACACACCAAGCAGTGAGACCAGAGGATCCCAGTTTCATCTGTTGGAAAGTGAATAATGTCCGGAGCAAGAAATGAATGATTTATTACCAGATGTGTATCTAGCAATCCGCTAAGTACTACAAAGGGTTCAAAAGACTATGAAGCCCCTCGTGTCCAGGCACTTAGACAGGAGATAAGACACAGAAGATAAGGCAGGCAAACACAAACCCACTGGAAGGAAACAGAGAAGACTGTACTACAGAGCCTACGTGTGGCCTGAAGGTTTGGGGAACAGCGATGGACCTGTCTGAGCATGTTACAGCTTAGGCAGGCGGAAAAGAGGGGGAATGGCCCAGGCGCCAAGGAACTCAGAGACCTTCGTGGGTCTTAGTACAGCACCACAACCTGCACAGTGACCTCCTCTGGGGTTGAAAAGTTTACTGTTAGAGTTAGGCAAGTTATGTAGTCTCCGGAGCACCTGGGACATTACTGGGTTATTCTAATGGCCATTCAGTGAGTGACTGACTCATTATCGGAGCCAAACTGGGAACTACAGAGCAACTCCCCTCCATATTAACTAGTGCTCCTCAACACTTATCCAAGTCATAGCATGACAAAAAGCATCAGTATCTATGATGGGAAGCAAAAGGAAGGGCCAAATTCATATTATAATGGACTCACCCTCATGATGATGGCCTAGCTGAACTTTTACCTCACTCTAATCTCCGGCTTTGAAGGCTGATGTCGCAGGTCAAAAGTTCCTATGAGGATGGACCAGCAAGAAACAATTGGGTCTAAGATGGCTGTCAAAGTAACCACCAGAGAACTTCTAACTTTGCTAGAATCTGATTTCTCTACTAAGTGACACACATACACCGGCTGCCACGGCAGAAGTACCAGACTATAAAAGGAACACAAAGCGTAGAGCCTGAGTTCCAGGGAAAGCCCACCTGCTCCCGGAGAAAACGTGAAGCTTCCTCCCCTTCATTCCTTCCCCCCCTGCTCATTTCCTGTGCCCTGTACCTAAGCCTTCCCCACTCCCAAGGGTTAATTTGACTTACCAGCCTGTCCCTCCACTCCGCTCTGGCCATCGAATAAACTTGCTCTATTGACCCTCAGCCTTGGTTTTCTTTTTGGCTACAGTTCACCAAGTGGAAAAAGATACATCCGTTTTAGGAGAAGTGTCAATAAACTATGGGTAAAAGTGGCATTAGTCTATCCAGAACAGTAGAGCTTTCATGCCCTAAGCATTAAACTCTCAAAATAAATAAATAAATAAAAGTCCCATCTCTCAATATTACTGATTGGAGACTTAAGTTTTCTATTCACAATCAGACCATAGCACTTGGTAACTCAGCCAGTCCCAGGAGTGATAAATATTTCTGGGAAGAAGAGACTCTATCTGTCGAGAAGCACTGACATTTGAGCTTGGCCTTTGAAGGATGAGGCGGCAGCTGACAGGTGTCACAGAAGGAAGGTCTTCTAGATGGAAGAGCAGCCCCTGCAGGGGTGTGGTGGGATCCTTGTGTTAGGAAGTAATGCACTGTGGACTTTAACTGAAAGGTGGAGCCCATGGGGACTGAGGCAGGAGGTGAGCTCAGCAAGGCCAGCTCAGGCTTCCACGGGAGGCTGAGTACCAGGCAGGAGAGTTCAGACTTTGGCCTGTCTCGTGGAGCCTCCTCAATGCCCTTCTGTCTTGCTTGATTCCTCTCTGTTATTTTTAAGGTTCTTTCATGATTAAGATGGGCATGATGTTCCTTAAGAGAAAGCATGGTGACATTAAGCCACAAATAAACTAAAATAATCATGGTATCAAAGAGTCTTAAAATTATCCAGACCCTTCAATTTAATAACTCACTTCTGGGAATGCACTCGGGGAGATGATCTTCAGTTCACAGAAACAGAGGAGCATGGATGCTCATCTCAGTGTTCCTTATAATTATTTTTCACAAAGGAACAAAACTAGGAATAATCTGTTCAAAGGGAATGTCCACAAAATAAAATATTGCACAGTAATTATTATTTATGAATAACTTCAATGGAATGAGGAAAACTTATATAACTTTGAGTAATAACAAAGATTGAAATAATCTAAACAGCATGATCCCACCAAGGCAAAAACAGTATAGAAAGTGGGGATATACCAAAATACTAAGAGCGTTTTCTGTAGGAAAGGTAAAAGTATGAGTTCAGAATTATTTTACCATATTCTCTAAAATCTCTTAGGTTTCCAAATTTTGCAGAGTAGAATGGGTTCCTTTTATTTAAAAGAAAAGAAAAGCCGAGCATGGTGGTGCACCCCTTCAACCCCAATACTCAGGAGGCAGAGGCAGGTGAATTTTTGTGAGATCAAGGCCAGTCTGGGCTACATAGCGAGTTCCAGGCCAGCTAGGGTTACACGGAGGCCTCAAACAGACAAAAAAAAAAAAGTCAGGAGCATGGAAAATATTGCATGGACTGAGAATTCAAGGACTACAGAGTGAGCATGTGCCTTTAAAAAAAGGAGAGAAAGGGCACTGGTAAGATGGCTCAGGGTTTAAAAGCATTGGCTGTTCTTGCAGAAGACCTGGGTTTGATTCCCAGCACCCACATGGTGGCTAATGACCATCTATAAACTCTTGTTCCAGGGGATCAGATGCCCTCTTCTGACCTCTAAGGGCATTGCATGACAATACATGCAGGCAATATACTCATACACATAAAATAAAAATAATAAATAAAATATTTTTAAAAGGAAGAAAACCAAGTAAATATGTATAAATACAATGTGACCATTGTAAAAACAAGTAATGTTAAAAAGTGGTAGCAAAGACTAACTTAGTACTGCACTGTAACACACATTGTATGGGCTACACCTGGAGGACCCAGCATCATCAACTCAGAAAAGACAATGGATCTACCCTCGCAGGACTTATGAGCCAAGGGAAAACCCAAAGGAAACATACTGAAAAGGTGGCAGGTACCAATGGAGAAGACGCTGTGAGATCATACTACAATATAAGTGAATTTGGGAGAGAGATCAAGATTAAATCAGATACTGAACATAAAGTGCTTAACATGGTATCTGGCACAGAGTAAGTGCTTGATATGTGATTATTATTTTTTTTATTCTTGTATGTGTATGAATGTACTGTCTGCATGTAGGTTTGTGCACCCATGTCGTGCAATGCCGTGGAGGTCAGAAGAGGGTGTCAGATTCCCCTGGAACTGGAGTTAAAGACGGTTCTTAGCCACCATGTGGGTGCTGGGAATTGAACCCGGGTCCTCTGCAAGAGCAGTTGGCACTCTTAACTGCTGAGCTATCTCTCCAGCCCCATGATTATTGTTATTAACAGCTTAAAAACATGTTTCAAAGAAAAACCTTTTGGGGGTAATGAACTGGGAATGAAATTCCATGGTCCACATGTCATTCATTCAATTCTTTCATTTAACATACTTTGGGGGGTTAAAAATATAAGACACTATTCATTTATAAAGCAGAAAAACATAAAAAGATCCTTTCCTTCAAGAAATTAAAATTCTAAAAGGGAAGAAAAATTCAAACAAATAATTGAAAAATGGTGTAATAAGAAATATGTCTTATGTAAATTAGACATGGTAGCATGTGCCTATAATCCCAGAACCTGGGGTCTGAGGAGAAGGATTATGAGTCAGAGGTCAGCCTGATTGCATAGTAAATTCAAGGTTAGTCGGGGCTACATAGTGGAACCCTGTCTTTAAAAAAAAGGTGGGGGGAGGGCTAGAGGCATAGCTCAATGGTAGAGTGTTGCCTAGTGTTGTAGTTTCTCTTCAATTGCTGTGACAAACACTCTGACCAATCCCAACTTAGGGAGGAAAGGGTTTATTTGTCTTGCATCTTTCAGGTCAGGGTTTGTCACTTAGGGAGCCCAAGAAAGGAACTCAGGACAGGAACCTGGAGGCAGGAGCTGAAGCACAGGCCATGGGGGAATGCTGCTTACTGGCCTTGTTCAGCCCGCTTTCTTATACTGTACATTAACAACCTGCCTGGGGGTGACACCACCCCCAGTGGGCTGGGCCCTCACACATCAAGAAGCTGCCCAACAGACATGGCCAATGGAGGCAATTCCCCAATTGAGGTTCCCTCAACCCAGGTGTGTCAAGTTGACACTAAAGCTGTCTATCACACCCAGAGTGCTCAGAGCTCTGGGTTTGATACCCAGCCCCACACACACAAAAAGAGGGGCTCAAGAAATGGCTTGGTGGTTAAGAGCACTGACTACTCTTTTTTTTTTTAGATTTTATTTTTGTATGTGTATGAATGTACTGTCTGCATGTAGATTTGTGCACCCGTGTCGTGCAATGCCGTGGAGGTCAGAAGAGGGTCTCAGATTCCCCTGGAACTAGAGTTCTCCTGGAATTGGAGTTACAGACGGTTCTCAGCCTCCATGTGGGTGCTGGGGATTGAACCTGGGTCCTCTGCAAGAGCAGTCGGTGCTCTTAACCACTAGGCTATCTCTCCGGCCGAGAAATGGCTTGGTGGTTAAGACCACTGGCTACTCTTACAGAGGAGCTGGATTCATTACCCAGCACCCACATGGTGGCTAACAACCATCCATAACTCCAGTTCCAGGGGATCCTATGCCTTCTTCTGACCTCCATGGTCACTTCACAACATGGGTACACTTATATACATGCACACATTATACTCATACACATAAAATAAAAATAATAAATAAAAATATTTTAAAAAGAAATGAGAGGAGAGAAGGAAAGAAGACAGGAAGGAAAAGAAGAAGAAAGGAAGGAAGGAGGGAGGGAGGAAAGAGGAAGGATGGAAATAAAGAGAGAGGAAGGGATTGTGTAAGGCCATGGTCTGCCTACTAGGGTCTGATATTAGAGCTGAAACATTCTACAAAGGCCTCATGGTGAAGTCTTGGTCTGTAGTCTACGGCACTATTGGAAGGTAGGTGGTGGACCCTTTAGGAGGCAGGCCTAGTGGCATGAAGCTGTGCCATTGCAGTGTGCCCTCGAAGGGGACTCTGAGATCCCAGCTGCTTCTTATCTCTCCGTGCTTTCCACCACGAGGTGACCAGGCCTCTTTTGCCATGACGTGCTGTGAAATGGAGCCCAAAGCAACAGGGCCAGGTGAGTGTGGACTGAGCCTCTAGACCATGAGCCTAAACCAATCTTCCTTTTAAGTTGATGGCCTCAGGTATTCTGTCACAGTGGCAGAAGGTCAAAGTGGAGTTCAGATCGCCTATACTGAATAACGAAAGGAATCCAAGTCTGGAAGGGTTAACTGACAGTACAGGAACCCTGTGTTATTGCTCTTTGTTCACTGGACGTGGGAAGCTTGGCTAGATGACTTCTGTTTTGTGTTTCTATCTCCGTATTTTATCTCTCAGTTCAATTATCTGATGTATTACAAGAAAAAGAATGCTGGGAAGCTTTTGTGGCTGTGGCGTAGCTGCGGAACTCGGGGCCAGAGGAACAAATTCGAAACAGGCACACTTCTTATAAGGCCATCTAGGCTCTGAAAGACATAAAACGACCCATCTCCACAAGTATCATAACTCAGAAAAAACATGGGATTTGGTGAAAGTGTCTAAGAATACACCAATAGTCTATAGATGACAGAAAGTGGGCACTTTCTGTCTATACTCCCACGCAGCCAGCAGGCTTGTAAGAACAGGATGCCCGGCCTGGAGCTCCACCTTTCCATCTGTCTCCTTCAGGCAGCATTGTGCTTCCCTCTTACACCCCAGCCCATGAGATCAGTATCTTAGTGGCAGAGTTAGTTCAAGATGTCTTATATGGGGGTGAAGGAGAAGAAAACAAAACTTTAAGAAAATGCCCCAAGACTTGCTCAGCTTGGCACTCTGACTGTATTCAACCTTCAGCTGTGCTTGTGGCTGACAGCCTGCGGTCTTCCCATCTCCCAGGCTCCTCTCTGCCAAGAGTTTGAGCCAAGCCACAAAGCTCAGACTTGATGATTTGACTGAAGGCCCAGAGAAGCATGGAGTCATTTGACACCATCCACAGGCCCCTCACATGGACAGAGAAACTGGGTCTGCCAGCTCTGTCCCCTTGGAGAGTTTTCTACCTCTGACCCTCTGAGTCACCCCACATGGAAGAACATTAATCCCTGATCACCCTAGCTGGATCAGCCATGCACTGAGGGGAGAAAAAAAAAAAAGCCAAGCTTGTTTCTAACTATGACTAAACAGGGAAACAAATGCAACTTCAGCAAAATAGGAAAAAAGAAGCTAAGGGAGAGCTGGAGGGACAGGCTCCCGCAGAGCCCCTGTTCCTGCTTTGCCCACCTTGACCAAATCTGACCTTTGCTCTCTGCTCTCTGCCCCAGGAACCAGACAGCCAGCAAGAAGGCTTGTTCACGTAAATAGAGCCTGCACGAGCAATGCTGTTTTCAAATCACAGGAATTCTCAGGAGGCCACCCAACTGTGGAAGGCAAATAACAGTGAATCTGACTTCCCTCTCAGAAGCCCACACCCTGACCCACAAGAGATGTGGGAAGGATCTGCTCTGCAAAGTGCCTGGGGATGCTGCCTTACAGTGTGAGGTTCTCCCACAGGATGCTCTGAGAATCAGAAATAGGAAAACAACGTTCACCAAGCCTGTCTCCCCTTGTAAAGAAGCCCTGGCTGGAGCAGCAGGGGACTGGGAATGTCAGTGATCATCCTACCTCTGCCCAGTGGCTCTCCAAGGACATGAAGGCATGAGTCAGCTCCCTTGAGAACTGCACAGTGCAGGGAGAGTTTGCAGACTGTAGAAGGATTTCCATCCATATCTTGGCTGTGATTATCTTTGAGTGGGAAGGATCTATGGAATTTTCCTGTCTTTTAAATATTTTTCTTGATTGTTTGAAGTTTTCTTCATAATAAACCTAAACTATTTTATAATTGGGAAGGAAATATACCCGTGACTGTGGTTTACCCCTTTCTCCAGAGACAGTCAATAACAGTCAAGGTAATGGGAGGAGACAGGAGGAGAGAGATCCTAGCATTTGTGAAAGAAGAAAAGCGGGTAGAAACTAGTTTCTGGGTATGCAGATCGTGACAGCCACAGTCAGATGGGCCTGTGGGTGGAAGACCGGGTTGCAGAAGATCAGTCAACTTGTTTGGGGAAGAAAGCACCAGTTGTTGGGACCCACATCCTCCACATCTATCCCTGAGTTTGGGACTTTGGTTGCCAACTGCCAGGCAAAAATCAGACATCCCTCCCTACAGTTCATTACTTTCTGAACATTAAGTCTTCCTCTCTGTAGAGTGCTTACCACCTTGCCTGCCAAAAAGGCTTAACCTGTTTGCATACCTTTAATCCCAGCACTCTGGAGGCAGGCGGATCTCTGTGAGTTCCAGGCCAGCAGTGGTGGCACACGCCTTTAATCCCAGTCCTTGGGATTAAACTCACTCTGGGTGTGGTGGCACACGCCTTTAATCCCAGTCCTTGGGATTAAACTCACTCTGGGTGTGGTGGCACACACCTTTAATCCCAGTCCTTGGGAGGCAGAGGCAGGCCTGGAAGCTAACCATGGCAACAGCTGAGTCAGTGACCTGGGCCAATGAGAATTTGCCCAATCATCAGCACATCTGGCACATTCGCCCGAAAGGAGCAGAGCAGACCCCATATATACCCCTACCTTCCCCTAAATAAACAAGTCTGCAGCAGCTCGCTATCTGATTGCTTTCACCTGACTCCCAGTGTCTATGTGTTGACTCCGAGTCTCTCACCCCCGGCTGTGACGTGAACCCCTCTGGCTGGACCAGAGAAGGTTGCAACACTGTCATTTGAGAGTTACCTTTCTGCTTCCACCAAAGTGAGCCTGGCACTCCAAATGGTAGACCCTACACTGTCATTTGAGAGTTACCTTTCTGCTTCCACCAAAGTGAGCCTGGCACTCCAAATGGTAGACCCTACCAAATGGTAGCACAAAGTTTGGACACTGAGGAGTATGAAGAAGAATTTCATTTAACCCAATGATACCCATTGGCTAGGCCTAGCTAAGTGCTTACCTAAATATTTATGGAAAACACTGATTAGTATAAACTTTTATTTTAGTTATGGATCAGTATTGTTCAACACAATGTGCACTGATCAAATCACCATAATTATCATTCCATCTCATCCTCTCCATGTTTCTGTCTCTGTTCTCTCTCTCTCTCTCTCTCTCTCTCTCTCTCTCTCTTTCTTTCTCTCTCTGTATGTGTACACATGTTCTGTGTATGTGTGTGGGTGCATATGTGCACACATGTAGATGTTGGACTCAAACTGCCACACTCACAAAAGAAACCAATGAGGGGTCACAGATTAATACGAAATTTATTTAAATTGCTGGTGAACCAGGACCCAATTAAGAAAATTGTCACATCAGAGAAGCCAATTATTGATGCATCAGGGACACAAACCACTCCACTCAGGGATGGGTGCAACCCTGTCTGTTACAGAGAGCTTTTAAAGTAAAAAAAAAACCCCACAAACTAGGGGAATTTGGTGACATCATGCAAACATAATTGCAAGGCTATAGAAACACAATGCAAGCAGTGGTGACCTTTAAGCTGATTGGTTGTGTTTAGCAGTGTGAAGCCCCTTGGAGAGTAGTGGGCTCCTTGGGGGGGGGGAGAAGCACTCCTACAGGGCTGGGAAAGTTCATCCTGGCCTCAGGTAGCTGTGGGAACTACAAACTCGGGATCTGACTGTATTCTTGTGGTTAAGGTAACCATGGGAACCAGGCTTACTTCAATTAGATTAACTCCTTCTGACCTGGTCCTAACATAGAGAGAGTTTTTTGAGACATGGTCTCTCACTGAACTGGAGTTCACCAATTTGTCTAGACTGGCTAACTGTGAAATCCAGAGATTCCTTTGTCTCTGACCACACCCAGTGCTGAAGTCACAGACATGTGTTTCTATGTCCAGCTTTTACATAGGTGCTAGAGGTCTGAACTCTGGTCCTCCTAAATATATACCAAATATTTTAAAGACTGTACCATCTCCCTATCCCTCCTTTTCATTTCTTTAGATTTAGAGCCTTTGAACTCCTCTCTAGCTTTTCATAAAGTACATAATAGTTTATTATAAAGTGCACTCACCCTGTTGTCTACAGAACATAAGCATGTGCTCAACCTCTCAATGTTTTAGTACCTTCTTCCCTCTGAAAAGTATGGACCACTTTAGAAACTCAAAGGCATCCATACAGGGCCTTGCTAATCTTCTGTATCCATAAAACTGATTAATATAATAATAACTTCATATAATAACATAGATACTCTATTAGTTTTCAACCTTGGAAACAGCCTAAAAGACCTCAAAATACTAACTGCAGTTATAGGAAAAAAGCATAACCTGACCAGCCTTGACAACACAGAAACAAAACCCAACCATCAGAAAATGGGGGCAGGGGAGAAAGATGGAAACCCAGATCACCTAATTCAGTTGAGAATCAGACATATTTTCCCAAGTTAATAGAATATAAGGACATATCTATTGCAGAGATACCTGTGATCCTAGTATTCTAGAAAGCAGAGGTAGAAAGACCTTAAGTTTAAGGCCAGCCTAGGTTACCCAGTGAACTTGAGGGCAGACTGGGCAGCACTGAAAGACTTTACCTTAAGAAAAAGATAAAGGGCTGGAGAGATGGCTCAGTGGTTGAGAGCACTGACTGCTCTTGCAGAGGACCCAGGTTTATTCCCAGAGCACACATGGAAGCTAAGAACAGTCTATAACTCTAGGTTCAGGGGATCCAAAACCCTCCTCTGGCCTATGAGGTCCTTGCCTAAGATAGGTGCGCTTAAATGCAGGCAATACACCCATACCCATCAAATTAAAATAATAAATAAAATATTTTAAAATGATAAAATTAAAAATTCTTTTCATCATTATTATTCAAACATATAAAAGTCTTAAGGTAATCAATGTAAGAAGTTACAAAGGAGGAGAACATGAGTTTGATCCTTAGCTTTGTGTGAATGAATGCCTTGAAAATGTTTTATATTGCTTTTTTGGCGCCAGGGCCAGAGGGTCTGGGGCTAGTGGTCTGCACCTTTGTGCGGGCCACTGGGAAGCCACTTGGGCAAGCATCTGCCGCAGGTAAGGGGTTGAGCCCCTGGGCGAGACCGCCCTATGTCATTCTTTGGCGCTGGGGCCAGAGGGTCCGGGGCTAGTGGTCTGCACCTTTGTGCGGGCTGCTGGGAAGCCACTTGGGCAAGCATCTGCCGCAGGTAGGGGGTTGAGCCTCTGGGCGAGACCGCCCTATGTCATTCTTTGGTGCCGGGGCCAGAGGGTCCGGGGCTGGTGGTCTGCACCTTTGTGCGGGCCGCTGGGAAGCCACTTGGGCAAGCATCTGCCGCAGGTAGGGGGTTGAGCCTCTGGGCAAGACCGCCCTACGTCATTCTTTGGCGCCGGGGCCAGAGGGTCCAGGGCTAGTGGTCTGCACCTTTGTGCAGGCTGCCGTGGCGCAGGCTAGGTCAGGCATATCCCCCCCCCCCTCCCCCGAGATTGGTGAGAATCCAAGTGGACCTTTTCTTGGAGAACCTTCAGAACAAGAAGAGAAGAGTGGTTTACAAAATTTGAAAACTAGACAAGACAATACTCCATAAACAAGGAGGAGGAAAGGGGGGGGGGAATGCATCTGAAGGAGGAAAGTAAAACCATCCCCTAACATAGTGAAAAGGTATTTGTGATCTGAACCACAAAAGGGAAGCCCACATGCCAGGAATACAATGAAGGGACAACATGGGAAAGGCACAGGAAAATCCTGCATCAAGCACTACCAAACCAGTAGGAGATAGCTACAATGGGAACCCCTTGGAGGAGACCCAAGGAACAGATCTTAGAGGAATAATTGCAGACCTATGCAGAGAAATTAAGGAACATAATAGAGGAATTCAGAGAACTTAAGAGGACGGAGAATGAAAAACTCCAAAAAGACCCGTAGAGGGATACAATGACAAACATCAGAAAAGAACAAAGGAAACAGATTGGAAAACTCCAGAAGACACCGAAGACTAAGGGAGAAAAACAATAAAGAAATACAAGAGCAAACTAAAGCATCGTGGAACTTGATTAGAATAACTACTAAATAGGTACCTAGAGGGGAGGGTACAGAATGACTATACTTCACGGGGATTAAGAACTAAAGGAACAGGACCGACAAAACTCCCCAAAGAACTAGAGGGAGAAACAAAACAAACTCCGAAAGGAAGTAGAAACACTGAAAATGACAAGGGATTTAGCCAACCAAGCAGTGAAGTAAGGAGCACCACGAAGAGACTGAGAGAAGCACCCAAAAGAAGGAGATTGAGACGCTCAAAAAAGGAAGACAGGAAAATGGACGAGTACTAAAGAAAACACAGGATGAAACGAAAAAGGAAACTGAACACTCATTTCAATTCAGAAGAAAGGAAAGGAAAAAGCCTCAGAAGTAGAATGGAGGGAAGCAGAACCAAAGATATTCAGATCTGGAAGATAACACAGAACAATTAACAAGCTCAAATACATAAAGATTATGAAAATTTTCAAAATACACAAAAAGTGGAACAACCCAGGAAATATGGGACACTATGAAAAGATTCAACCTCCGCATTCATAGGAATAGAGGAAGGAGAAGAATCTCAAGAAGAAAATAGTATTGATCAGTCCTTCAACAGAATAATAGATGAAAATTTCCCCAAACTAAAAAATAGACAAACCCATTACAAAATTACAAGAAGTGTATAGGACCCCAAATAGACCAAGATCAGAAAAGAAATGTACCCCACGGCATATCATAGTTAAAAATGCTAGATGCCCAAAACAACGGCAACAATTTCTAAAAGGCACAAAAGAAAAACAAGTCACATACAAAGGGAAAACCCATCATCAGACTCACCAACTGCTTTCGCCTCCAAACCATGAATGGCAAGCGCAAGAAGAATCTGGGCAAAGCATTCCCAGTGTTAAGGGACTATGGATACCAAACCCAGCATACTTTACCCAGCAAACATGTCGATTCTACTTGAAGGAGGAGAGAAAAGACAAATCTTTCCATGACTTAAACAAGATGATGGAATACTTGTTTGGAAAACCAACTCTTCATACAATACTTGAAGAAATTCAAAGGGCCAGAGGAGAGGAGCAACAATCTTCAACACCTTAGGAAAAGAAACAATAAAAACAAACACCATAGGTGCAAAATCATAGGCTAGAAGTCCAAATGGATAAAAAAAGTGAAAGGACAGCGAGCAAATCCATCTTTCAATTATAACCTTAAATTTTTTTTATTTATTTATATATCTATATTTATATAGATAGAGAGAGAGAGAATGGATTAGGAAAAAAAACCCATCTATATGCTGTCTACAAGAAACACATTCTCAATTTCAAGGATAGGCACCAATTTAGTTGAAGGGATGGAAGAGAGTAAGAGAGTTCTTTCCAAGAAAATGGTACCCAAAAAGAAAGCAGGTGTCCCTATTAATATCAGCAAAAATAGACTTCAAAGCAAAAAGAAATCAAAAGAACAGGAGACAAAGAGGGCCATTACACTTCTTTATTTTAAAGGAAAATAATGATGAAGATTTCCCACAATCATAAATATATATGCACCAACCCCCGGTGCTGCTTTAGCTTGCAACAAAACTTTATAAAGACAAGCGCACTTCAGGATCTCAAGGCACCAGATTAACCCCCAGCACACTAATACTAGGGACTTCAATACCCCATTAAGTCCCCTAGACAGATCACAGGACAAAGGATAAACAGAGAGACAAGAGAACATCTGAATTTTTTTTTTTTTTTTTTTTTTTTTTTTTTTTTTTTTTTTTTTTTTTTTTTTTTTTTTTTTTTTTTTTTTTTTTTTTTTTTTTTTTTTTTTTTTTTTTTTTGCTAACTGAACACCATTACACCCAATGGACCTCACAGACACCTATCGAATATTTCACCCAACAACACCAGAGAGTACACTTTCTACTCAGCATCCTCATGGCACATTCTCCAAAATATACCATATACTGGGACACAGGAAAAAAAACTCAACAAAAATATAAAAAGTATTGAAATAATCTCATTGATTCTATCAGACACAGTGCAATTTAAAAATAAAACTCAATATCAAACACCAGATAAACCCTACAAACCTACAGAAACACATGGAGGACCTAAACTAAACACCCTCCTGAATAATGAGTGGGTCAAGGAAGAAAATAAAGAAAAAGAAAGAAAGAAATAAAAAACATTCCTGGAACTGGAATGCCAATGAAAAAAAAAACCACAAAAAAAAAAAAAAAAAAAATTTTAAAAAAAGCAATCCTAAGAGGGCAGTTTATAGCTCTAAGTGCCTTACATTATAAAAAACAGACGGAGCACAAGTGAATTGATCTAACACTCAAGCTAAAAATACTTGAGAGACAAACAACAAATGACCCTAAACCGAGGCGACAAGAAGAAATAACAAAAATCAGAGCAGAGATCAATGAAAATAGAAACAAAGCAAACATACAAAAATCGATGAATCCAAAAGTTGGTCTTTGAGAGAATAAAACAAGATCGACCAGACCTCTAGCCCAGTTAACCAAAAGAAAGACGGAACAACTTCACATCAATAGAATCTGTGATGAAAGGGGAAATACCCCAACAGACAATGAAAAGATCCGACAATCCTTATGGGACTACTTCAAACACTTATATTCTACTAAGTTTGAAAAACCTGAAGAAATGGATGAAATATCTGAAACCCTGGGAATCCCCAAAGCTTAACCAAGAAGAGCTCGACAGTCTAAACAGACCAATAGTACAGGAAGAAATCGAAGATTGTCATAAGTAGCCTCCCAACCAAAAAAAAATTTCCCAGGCCCCCTGGATGGTTTCACGGCAGAATTCTATACAACATTCCAAAAAGACATTGTACAACCATTGTTACTTAAAATGTTTAGAAGGACACAAATGGAGGGGGGACTTCTCCCAGAATCCTTCTATGAAGCCAGCATTACTTCAATACCAAAACCAGGGAGGAAACAGCCAACAAAAAAGGAGAGCACGAATAGGACCAGAGCCCGTAATGAACACAGAGGCTCTTAAAAAGGGCTAAACAGGAGCGGGCAAAGCCGCAGGGACGCACAGCAAGAAAAGTCAACACCAGGACCAATGTGGGAGGCACGACCAGAGAGGCAGGGAGGGATGGGGCAACATACGAAAATCAATAAAACCTTAGCAAACAGCTCAAGGTATGGGAAGGACAAAAACAAACCATAATAATGATGCGAGACACAGCATTTGGGAAAAAATCCAGCATACGTGTCATGTTTAAAGTCCTGGAGGTCATGGGTCTGAAGGGGCTCATTCCTCAATGAATCAAGCCATTACAGGAAACCCACAGCCAATATCATTACTTAAATGGGAAATGACAGAAGAAGCATTCCCCTAAAGGTAGGAAATCGGCAAGGCTTCCCCCTCTCACCACTCCTCTTCCAATATAGTGCTGGAAAACCTAGCTAGGGCAATAAGGCAAGAAAATGACATTAAAGGAGTTCTAATTGGAAAGAGGAAGTTAAGCTTATCCCTTTTTGTTGATGATATGGTTGTCTACCCTAAGGCATGCTAAGAATCCACCAGAAAACTCCTAGAAATGATTAAGAACTTTGGTAAAGTGGGCAGTGACAGGATACCAAATAAATCTAGAAAATCAGTAGCCTTTCTTTTACCACCAACAACAAAGCAACTGAAGAAGGACTACAGGAGACCTTCCCACTACAATTAGCCTCAAAAACAATAAAATTACCTAGGAACAAACTAAGCAAAGACACAAAAGATCTCTTACAACAAAAAAATTTTAACCCCTGCCTGCAAAAGGAAATGAGGAAGACATTCAGAAGAATGGCCAAGAACTCCCATGCTCATTGGATTGGGAAAATAAATATAGTAAAATAAACCTATCCATCCTACCCCAAAATATTTACAGATTGAATGCAATCCCCAATCAAAATTACCCAAGAATTTCTTTCACAGGCTTGGAAAAAAAATCCTCAATTTCACTTGGAAAAACAAAAAAACCCCGAATCGCCAAAAAGCAACCCTGAGTGAAAAGAGCATACAGGGGGAATCGCTTATACCAGATATCAAACTATACTTCAAGGCTATAGTCATAAAAAACACAGCCTGTTTACTGGCACAAAAACAAACAGACCCGTTGACAATGGAATAAAAAACTGAAAGACCAAACCTGAGCTCATACAATTTCAGCACCCCATATTCGAAAAAGGGGCCAAAAAAACCTCAATGGCGGGAAAGACAGCATCTTTAGTAAGTGTTGTTGGCAAAATTGGATCACCCATTGTAGAAGAATGAAATAAAAACCTTACCTCTCACCTTGTACAAAAGTCAACTCTAGATGGGACCCCAAAGGACCTCAATGTGAAACCCAACACTCTGGAGGTGAATAGAAGAGAAACTTGGCAGCAGACTACAAGACCTAGGGGTAGGAAAAGTCTTCTAAATCAGACAGCAGCTGCCACAAGAATTAAAGATCAGGATTGACAAGTGGTACCTCATGAAACTCAAAAGCGTCTGTACATCAAAGAAAACAATAAGGAAGTGAAGAGAAAACCCACAGCGTGGCGCAGGAAAGCTTCACTGCAGATACATCTACAAAGCATTAATCTCCAGCGTCTAACAGCACTTCAAAAAAAACAAAGAAGGAAACGAAAACAAAATGAATCACTCAAAAAAGATGGAGCAAAGATCTGAATTAGAGACTTTCACAGAGGGAGGGAAAATAGAGATGCCGAGACCCATCTTAAGAAGTGTCAGCATCTCTGATTTAGAGGGGGAATAATGCAAATTAAAACCACTTTGAGATATCCCCTTTACTCCCATAAAGCCTTGGCTTAGATCAAGAACACAAATGATACCCCTTGCTGAAGAGGTTGTGGGGAAAGGGGAACACTCATCCATTGGCTGGTGGGAATTAAACTTGTACAGCCACTATGGAAAGCAGTTGTGGAGAACCCTCGCAAGACCTCAAATTGAGCCTTCCATTTGACCCATTCCTACCACTCCTGGGTATCTACCCGCAAGACACTTCCTACTGCAAAAGATACATGCACAGCTATGTTTATTTGGCAGTTCTGTTCACAAAGCAAAAAGCTGGAACCAGCCCAGGTGCCCCTTCAACTGACGAGTGGATAGAGAAATGGTGGTACATCTATACAAGGAGGTTCTAGCCGCGGTTGGTAAAAGCGGGGACACCATCATGAAACTTTGCAGGTAACTGGATGGAGCTAGAGACTTATGTTAAGTGAAGTAACACAGTCCCAGAAAACACAAAACGAACAAATGGCTTGTCCCTTCATATTTGGATGCTAGTACCAAATACCCCCCCAGATATAAATATTTTCATGGAGAGGGATGCATAGTCAAAGAACAAACCACAGAAAAGACTGCATCATAAAACTGGACCCGAAATGGGGAATTGGGAAGGGGGAGGGGTGGGAGAGGAACACAGGGTGTATATTCTATTAATGCATATTTAATTGACTGAGTTCAACAAGTATCCAAATTTTGCCTAGACTCTGTCTACAGGATACTTGGTGTTCTAGGACTTAGTAAAAGTAAATATGTGTTTATGTATTAAACAACATGGGTTTACAGGACTCTGATAAAAAAAATGGTAATGCATCCGAGTTAAATGGAGATATAAATCGCTGTTGTCCACATTTGTCTTAATTAAAAGGTCAGAAGCAAGGACGCGGGAGGGGGCACATACAATAAATGGTGCGCTAGAGGGGCGCGGGGGGGACAGTATCACCGCGGGGCAGGCGCGTTAAGAGGATTCAACATAAAAAGGAGGGTGCGCCCAAGTGGAAGATATCGAGTCAACCAAAACACATTGAGTGGAATGGTTTGATGAAATGCGGAGACTTTCTTTCCAACCTATAGTTATGTATAATACAACTGGTTTCTGGAGACTCATGGGTTACAAAAAAGGGGGGTACAGATAGACATGAAACCTTTTTGTCAAAAAACCTTCCTTCAAAAATGTTAAAACTAACTACGGGGAAAGATTTGTGTGTTCCAACAGGACAAATGTCACCAACTTAACAGAAGAGAAAGAAAAGATACGCTTTGATTGAGTAGGATGACCAGGAAAGTGCCACCTGAAAGTGGAACCCGTCCAACATTGATAAAGTACGAAAAGCTTCAGATTGCCATTAACATCGAACCCCTCTGTGGAGCCTTCCTACATGTAACAACTATGTATAATGAGTCCTAATGAAACTTAACCTTCTATGGCCGCAAAGGTTTTAATATGAGAGACTTTTTGCCTTCCCCCCCAGAAACAGGAGAAATATGACGCTGATGAGGTCGCTCTCCAACTGTAAATTGGAGACAACTATTTAGAGGTATCTCTTATAAAACGTGTTGTGAGATAATTAAAATGCCCTTTTTTAATTTACTGATAGACATAAGAACTGGGAAAGGATTATTCTCTGTTCGAACCAAATATAATGCTAAAGTCCTTAAACTATGCAATTAAGCAAAATATATTCAATTACAAGAGCTCTGACATCAGTAATTGTATTTCTACCAGAGATGTTGGCCAGGGGATCTAAAGCCCCACAAAAGGTAGGTAACGGCTCCTGCCTCACACTGGTATACCTGCAAGAAGAGAGGCGATAAGGCCTTGCTGCTGAAGACCTGATTTACTATGGGAAAAGATGTATTGAGACCACCACATCAAGTGTACAGATGGCCTCTGGAAGAGGTAACACAGAGAGTGTTACCAAAGGCCACTAAACCAATATAAAGCAAATGCGGGAGGACTCCTTGAGTCAAGAAAGACTCTCTGTCAGCACCAGCTACACCTCACCTGCTACACCTCACCTGCCTGAAACTACTGTGCAGCAGAGGCCGCCATATGCCTGCATATCCCAAATTCTCATTGGCTTATTGGCTTTCTCCTTGGAGGAATAAACCCACTGGCTGTATGCGCACAAGTTACATCCTCTACAGGTTAGGAGATGTCATAACCACAGTACAGACCCTGTTTATATTTACAGAAAAAATGTAATTCATGGATCAACATATCATCTAAACATATGTGTCTATACCGCAAGTAAACTACCATAACTATTAGTGCTGTTTTAAATACCTATATTCTAACTGCTTGTGCTTCATTAGTCAGGACTGAAAAGGTTATTCCTGGAACAAACACTGTCAGCCCATGAAGGAAACAGCAGCAGAATTGACCAGGAATCCAAGACAACAGATCCAGGAGAGAGTGGACTTTTTGCTGCATCCACCTGTGCCCCTTTTCTAAGGCCAGGGAATAATCTGCAGGAAAAGGGGGACTATAGATCGGGTTGTAGAATGTAAGCGCGATTGGGGTGATTGTGTTGATGAACTACAGCAATGTAGTTCGTGGACACTCATTTGATCAACCTGATTGAAACATAAAACCCCTCACCCCGCTGGAAGGTGGGGCTGTGGTGGGTTTGGGCACAACAGCCTGCATGCAAATTGGTTTTAACATGAAGGATGCTTTTGTACTCATGGATTAATCACTTATAGCCTAAAAAATGAAAAAAAAAATTGAGGAGGAAATATACAGGGACATTATGGCAGAAATGCATGATCTCGGTTGGGGTGGGGGTGGGATGGTGGGTGGGGAAGCGAGAAAGGGAAATATGCTGAACTGAATTGGAACATGTGATGAAGATGCACAACAGCATCAATTAAAAAAATGTTAAAAAAAAAAAAGAAAATGTTTTATTTATAAGTCAAGATATAGTCAATAGATCAGGCGAAATCAGGGAGGAAAACACCAGACTTGAAAGCAGAGAGCTCTTGACCCTTAGGAAAGATGGATCAAGCCAAGGAGAGGTGGGATGGGTGGATACAACTTTTCATTGTAATTTCTTCTGCGATTTCTCCCTCCTCATCAGTATTCTTGATCAGCACAGGCAGGAAAAGAGAAAGGAATGAAGAAAGAGGGGGAGGAAGGGTGGCTGAGGAGGGACGGGCAATACCATCAGGTTAATCCTTATCATCAGGACCTTGGATGCTCTGCAATTACCCAGCAGCGCAGCATGTCAGATGTTCTGAAGTTGTCCTTGTTTAGTGGATGTCGCTATCTTCTTCTGAAAAGGATCTGACTCTGCCAGCCCCCATGTCTATTCAGGCCTGTGCTATGGACTGGCTTATGGCTCCTCTAGACATTGTTCTTCAAGCTCTTCTTAACCCTGCCTTCTACAAAAGACATGCGAAAACTCAACCCGGCTCTTCAACCTGTGGCTCTTAATCACTTCTACTCCTAGCTCCTCATCCCAGTCTCTCTCTTTTCTTTCAGCCCTTTAACCTGGTCAACCGATGTTGTTTGAGTCTACTAGACCTTAGGAACACAAAAGAATTGGGCATTTGCATTGAGCAAAGACAACTTAGGAAAGAAGCAGCCAAGAAAACTCACTAAGAAGATTCTGCATTGGTACCAAAAATCAGGCTGCCTAGAATAAGTACAGTATAGACTTTGGACTAACCAAAGGACTCACATCCCAAATATTTTCTTGTGTCCTCTGGGCCAGAATATGTACTTCCTTGATCTCTTCATCTTATGTGTAAATTGAGGACAAGTTAGTCTATGCTTGGATTTATTGGGAGGATTAAGTGAGATCTTATACACAATGACCCAGGATACTCCAGACTTGCTGTAAGTGAACAGGTTAGATCACTTCCCTCTTCATTTGTTCTCTATTCTTTCTTCTTTATGATCCTCTATAAATGTGAACATAAGGGAAAAGCAGTGAAATGCTTTGCAGACAGTCACATCTCAGGTGGAGTCGTCTAGGACTGGTACTTTGACCACTCTATTAGTTACTTTTCTGTTGCTATGATAACTACCATGGCCATGGCAACTTAAGAAGACAGAGTTTATTTTTGCCTTACAGTTCAGGCGGAGAGACTATAATGATGGGCGGGGCGGGGCGGGGCGGGGAGGTAGCTAGAGAAGAATGCTGAGCACTCATATCTTCAAGCACGTGGAGGAAGTAGAAAGTGAAAAACTTGATGTGGTGCAAAGCCTACGCTCAGTGCCATGCTTCCTCCAGCATGGAGGAAGTGCAAAGCCTGCCCTCAGTGCCACGCTTCCTCCAGCAGGGCTGCCCCTCCAAAGCCTCTCTAAATAGCATCACTGACTAGGGACCAGAGGTTCAGATATGTGAGTCTGTGGGAGGCATTTCTCACTCAAACCACCACAGCTTCTGAGTCAGTTTCCTTAGGGGTAAAGTCTCTCCCAGACAGCTTGTCCCTAGGATGGAGGAAGCATCTGGCTACAAGGGTGTCTTGGGAATCTTTGAAATATTAAAATTGGTAGGATCTTAGATGCTAGCCAGTCATAATTTGCATAAAAGACCTAGAACCTGAAATACAGAAAAGTTGCTTAGTTAGCGCTACATTCCAGAATTACCAAGTTCTCAGCCACTGTTCTTCTGCAATGAAAGCTATTTTAAGAAGGTTCAACTCTGGGGGCAACAAAACCAATACGAAAACATGGACAATGAAAAACACCAGACTAGAAAGAGAGCAGGTATTTGGTATTTTAAAAGTCTTTGTACTTAAAAACATGTAAATGTGTTAAGAATGCTTGTAGTTTTTTTTTTTTTGGGTTTTTTTTTTGGTCTTTTTGAGACCAGGGTTCTCCCTGTAGCCCCAGCTTGTCCTGGGAACTACATTTGAGACCAGGCTGGCCTTGAACTCACAAAAGCTCCGCTGCCTCCTGCCTCCCAAAGTGTATGATTAGAGGTGTGCACCACCACGCCCAGCTCAAATGCTATAGTTTTATGTTCACTGTACACTAAGATAAAATTTTGGCAGGGAATCAAAACCACTGAGACATGGTAAAATTCTAGAAGTCTCTACTGGGGTCAACTATGGTAGTGAATAGCTGAAATCCTAGCATAAGGAAGATCAGAGTCAGGAGGATGCTGAATTTGAGTTTAGCTTAGGCTACACAAGGAGGCTATCTCAAAAGAGAGGGAGATAGGAAAGAAGGGAGAGAGAGAGTTAGCGAGAGAGAGAGAGAGAGGAGCGAATGGAGGGAGAGAGAGAGAGAGAGAAGAAGAAAAGAAAAAATTTTGTATTCTGTCATCAAAAGTTCGCCAGGAGTTTGGGAATGGCAGCACGTACCTTTAAACCCAGCATTCGAGAGGCATAAGTAGGCAGATCTCAGTGAGTTTAAGGCCAGTCTGGTCTACATTCCCAGTTCTAGGTCAGTTGGGGTTACATACATACCCAGTTCTAGATCTGTTGGGGTTACAGGGAGATCCTGCCTCAAAAAGACACATACACACACACACACACACACACACAAATAATTCACCAGGAGATTGAGCATGGTGGCACACGCCTTAAATCCCAGCACTCAGGAGGCAGAGGTAAGCTTATCTCTGTGAGTTCAAGGCCAGCCTAGTCTACATAGTGAGATTCAGGCCAGCCAGGACTACGTAGTGAGACTCTGTCTCAATAATAATAATGATGATAATAATTCACTAGGAAAGAATATAAAGAAAAAAAGAGAGGCCTTACTTAGTTCAAACAAACAAACAAACAAGCAAACAAACAGTTTGCAAATAGCAGTTGCAGGGAGATGTAGTCTTTTGAAAGAATGGAAAGTGTTCTCTTAAGAAGCAGAGAGAGCCTGGTTTCTATAAAGTCCCCAGCCAGCTCCCACTGAATCGATTTATGCAAATGAGACCTGCAAGCCTGCTAAGTCCTGATTGGTTGATATTTACATACAACTGCAGACTTTATAGGTCACATCTAGGCAGCTGGGGGCTGTTTACTTTGGCAGCTGAAGCACGAAAGAACACGTACACAGAGAAAGGCTACCCAAGTTGTCTGGAGTTCTTCCAAGAACACAGTCATGTGTGTGACCCCACAGTCAGGAAATGGCTAGGAGATCTCTTCTAAATGCTATTTGGGACCCTTGTGGGAGATTCAATTTTTCTTAAAATTCACAATCTCAAGTAGAAATAACCAGAAATCTTATTGGTCAGTGTACTGAATACATAGCCAAGAATCTACAGCACAAGGTAACTACAAAAGGTGACAAATTTCTAGTATTTTACCTGAAGAGTTACTATACATGTTCATGAATAGGAGTCACAGACTAGAAGACCAGTTGGATATCCCATTATAATAAACATAGCAGGATGATTTATTTTGGAGTACCAGAAGAGTCTTGATAGCTTGAACAGACTGGTGGTCAACATTAGCATAGTTTGAGGCTGTGATCTGTGATCTGCTTAGTGTTAATGTCAGACTTATTAAGAAATTTAGTAAGGCAGTATTTGTAAGGACATAACACTTAAGACCGCTACATTATTATATTATTCATAAGCAATTACTTGGTGCTAAAAGCTTAAGACTAGAAAATGTCATGGATGTAGTAATTCACAAGGCTGTAGTAAGCCCTGGACTGGCTTCTGTGCCTTAAACTGATAGTTTTGTGGTTTGTATCATACTCTTGAAGCACAGAGCTGTCTTCCTCTGTCTCCTGGACTTCTGGCTGATGAATTGAGAGGTTTAGAGTTGGAAATTGTTCTTTGTTTTTTGAGGACTTTGTTTGTTTGTTTGTTTTGGTCTTTTTGAGACAGGGTCTCCCTTTAGTCCCAGCTCACCTGGAGCTTGCTATGTAGACCAGGCTGGCCTTGAACTCACAGAGATCCACCTGCCTCTGCCTCCTGAGTGCTGGGATTAAAGGCATGTACCACCACACCTGGCATGTTCTTTAAATTGTTTAAATAAATTGATTTGTTCACATGATCCAATACAAAAATCATAGCTAGTCTTCAAAAACTAGATCATGTAAAATACACTTTTGGAATATTATTTTGGAGGGTATCTGTGAGATATATCTAGGCACTGTAAGATTCAAGTTATTCATTTCTAAAAGAAATTACCTCTAAGAAACTCTTATGTGGGGAGCAGTGTAGCCCATTTCACTACACTGAAATAACCTCCCCCAAATGAAACTTGATAGCTTGAGTTACATTCTTAAAACTGTCCACTGAAGACTGGAATCCAAAAAGCCTTTAATGAAAATGAAATAGGCTGGAGAGATAGCCTAGCGGTTAAGAGCACCGACTGCTCTTGCAGAGGACCCGGGTTCGAACCCCAGCACCCACATGGTGGCTAAGAACTGTCTGTAACTCCAATTCCAGGAGAACTCCAGTTCCAGGGGAATCTGAGACCCTCTTCTGACCTCCACGGCATTGCACGACACGGGTGCACAAACCTACATGCAAAACAGTACACTCATACACATACAAAAATAAATTTAAAAAAAATTTAAAAAGGGGGGGCTGGAGAGATGGCCTAGCGGTTAAGAGCGCTGACCGCTCTTACAGAGGACCTGGGTTCGATCCCCAGCACCCACATGGTGGCCAAGAACCGTCTGAAACTCCAATTCCAGGAGAACTCCAGTTCTAGGGGAATCCAACACCCTCTTCTGACCTCCGCGGCATTGCATGGCACGAGTGCACACACTTGCATGCAGACAGTACATTCATACACATACAGAAATAAATTTTAAAAAATTAAAAAAAAAGAAAATGAAATAATACTGTTCTGTTTACTTTTATCACTTAATCTTGATAGGATAAAAGAAGAAATATGAATTGATATTATTAAAGATAGGCAAAATAATTCTGAAAGCTTGGTGTGACAACACTGAAGTTCCAGAGTTCTCAAGGTGAAACACTTCTGTCTGGATTTAGAACACAAAATGTGAGAAGGGACATTCATACTGAATTATAAAATACTTTATTCATTCAGTATTCCTTGTGTCAAATGTAATCAGTGGTACACATATTTATATGTACCATATATGTACATACATTATGTACCATAAATAGCTTCCTTTTGTGGATGGTCAATTAAGAAGAAAGCTTGTATGTCAGTGTTTCCTAAATCCAGTCTACTTCACTCATTTCTGTTACCACATGCTGGGTAGGCTGAGACATTCAGTCCTTGTCTTGAGAGTCTCTGAATTTGAGGGAAGACATGTTTCTGGATCTTATACAACCAATACCAGAGGCTGCACATCTGACTTCAGGAGGAACACTCTACTTTGCCTGGGCATTACCATGAGTAGATATCCTTGGATTGTATCATCTCACGCTTCACCTGCAGTGCCAAGTGACCCAGGCATGCAGTGCCCTTATTGACTCAAGGAGTTTTCAGTTAATCCTATGCCTGGCTTTGGCATCTTTGGACCGGGTTATCCTTAAGATATAAGAATCTTTTTATTAATTTTTAATTTTATGTATATGAATGTTTTGCCTACATGTATGTAAGTGTGCCACAATCCTGCAGTGCTGCAGAGACCAGAAGAGTACATCGGATTCCTTGGAACTGGAGTTACTGCTGAGCCACCAGGTCAAACTAGAGTTACTGACAGTCATGAGCCTCCATGTAAGTGCTGGGAACCAAACTCAAGTCTTCTGAAAAGCAGCCAGGGCTCTTAACCTCTGAGCTATCTCTCCAGCCCCTAAGAACATTTCTTGAATGAGAAATGGCAGCCATCAAGAAGAAGCTATTTGGCTTCCTATCAATCGGACAACTGGGAGTTGAATCGACTGAGTGAAACATTAAGAGAGCAGTGTACACTTTGTTTACAATAGACCTACCGACTATAGGATTGGACTAACTATATCTCATGAACATCCTCATCACAACCTTCTTTCCGTGTGTGAAGGGACATGTCTATTTATTTGGAGACACGAATACATTCACTGTCCATGCTGAGGAATATTGAGATTTAACAGAAGGGAGAGCAGAGGGGACGAGCCATGCCAACATGTGCTTCCTTCCTGGTGCTGGGGTGCACCCTGCTTGGACATCCTGTGTTTCACTCTGCTAAAGTTGACCTAGAGCAAGCAAAGGCAACTTTGCCTGCTCCAAAACAGAACTGCTGTGAGTGACAAGAACATTTCAGAGTAATATTCTCAGGTGGCTGAATAGTTGGATCTTAGGTGATTTTCAATTTTCACAGCTGAACTTCAAAATCTCATTAAAGCAGCTTTTGTTGCTATTTGCTGGATCTAAGTCAGCAAGTGAGAAGGCGCAGCAGGTTGTCTGTCTTGGCAAGTATAGTAAGGCACCTGCCAAGATCAAGACAGAAAATTATGATTTCAGAGCTAGAGCAGTGTGAGCCCCTCTGGACAAATTGTTTTCTATCAGATCTTTATATAGGGGTGACTTTGAAGAAAAAAGATATCTCTTTCTTTTCCCCTATCATTGGAAGCGTTTGCACTGGCAAAAATCTTAGATGGGTAGATTGCTAAAGCATTTGGAAATCTCAGGTCTGACGCAATCTGGTGTTCTAAATAACCTTAATTTCTTTAAAAAAGAGCCTGAAGTATATTTCTTAGACTCAGAGCAGTTCTAAACCCCCACCTGGCCCTTACCTAGCACTGTCAAGGCTTTTCATGGCATCTGCTGGAAGAATCATGGGGCAGTACAGAAGTGGCCCATGCTTAGTGTGTGCTTGCTAGTGGGCAGGAGCAGTGCTTGGTGCTGTAAGTGAATCAGATAGAACCCCTTTCCGGGGCTCAGAATTCCATGAGACTGGTCAGTCCCCCTCCACAGAAGAAGAAGTCAAAAATTGGACTTCAAGGAAGAAAGAAGGGCTACAAAAAGCACAAGGCAGGGACACATCCCACACAGGAGCTGAAGATCTTTGTGATACAACCTGCGGAGTGAATGAGGCTATGCATGCAAGAGGCTCCTGGGACAGGGAAGAGAGAGAGAAAGGCACTGAGGTGGGGACAGGAAGATGACAAGAAGGCATAGACAAAGTATCCATATGAGGGGCTGGGGATGTAGCTCAGTGAGTAGCAGCATACTCACGTATCGTACAGGAAGCCTTGGGCTTTGTTCCCGGCATTCTGAGGTGGAGAGGAGTACCAGAAGTTAAGGACATCCTCAGCTACATAATGATATTGAGGCCAGCCTGGGATACAACATACCTTGCCTGGAAAAAAGGGTGGGGGATGGTAACATTTTTTAAGCCCCTTTGAAAAGAGCAAATCTGAGTAGGAACTAGAAGGAGTGTGCGGTCTTCCAGTAGCAGGCGCTTTGGACTGCTTCCTTACCACCCTGTGATGAGGATTTAACTTACTCCACAGACACCCTACCTCAATTTGGAGACTGCCTGGCTGCCTCCTTTCCACCTCTCTTCTGCTCCTCCCAAGAGCCCTATCTAGGACTCAGTTGGTGATGTCTGTTTCTTAAAAGGGACTGTGTCTAAGATAATGATATGTCTATCCCATCACAGCAGGCCACTAGGAAAAGATGTGAGGACTTGGAATTTTAGGTTCTTTGAAGAGTCTATAGTCATACTGTTCAGAGTCTTGCTTTTATATCAAAGCATCTTAAATGGTCCTTGACAGCCTTCATCTTAGGATCTCTGATCCCTCCAGCCCATAGCCCATCCTATGCATATCTTCACTCCAGGCCTCTACTCATTCAGCATTCAGCAGGTCTGCTTTCTGGATACAAAGCTTTTGTTCAGCCCTGGAATAGCAGGGCAGGGGGGTCCCAGTCTCCATCTGTCAGGCCTTGCCTGGGCTGTTTATACTGGGGACAGAGTACTCCATACTGGCTGTTCAGGGGCTGTAGCAGGGGAACTTCTGACAGGCTGGGGAGGTGGATAGTGTGAGCATTCATTCCCGCCAGCTGCCCTTTGCATCATGCTCCTGTGCAAAGAGGAGTGAACAGGGTAAGAGTTCAGGGAGAAGGCCACCTGGTATAAACCAGCTCCACAGCTTTCTGGGCCACCCTGTAGGAAGGCTCATTCAGGAGAGTTGAGACATAGCATCTGCTGAGCAATGTGAACTCTTGTTACCCAGCTTGCCCGTCTATAATAAGGCTAGTTAAACATTTCTAGCATTTCCCAATACTCTTCATCATAGTTCCCCCCAATGAGCTGCCTGCTACAAAAGGGTGGATGGAATCCAGTGTCCTCCAATTAGTTTGGATGCAGTTCAGCCTCTTTTCCACAGCACAGAAGAGCTGGGTCAGCCACTCGGGTCAGTCACTCCCTCTGCCATCTACTGATAAGAGGCCCAACTAAGGATCAGGAGAGTCTCTGAGGCCATTCCCAGCCTCACCAGCATGAACTTGACCTCTGAGCAGTTATATAACTGTTCTGGGCTTCTGTTGCCTCACTTTGAAAATGGGCATGATAACCACTGTCCAACCTCCCAGGGTGGCTGTGGGGATAAAATGAGAAAACGGTAACCAATCCTGTCATATGGGCAAGGTTAAACATCACCAAGGGCAGCGGTTGGTAAACTTATACAAAGGGCCAAGTTGTGAATACTTCAGGCTTTGGGAACTACACTAGGACTCTGCAGTGTGTTCTTTCTACTTTGTTTTGTGCTGTAGCCTCCTTGAAGACTGTGAGTCATGGCCGAGCTCATGGATGGCACACAGTCCGTATACTAGGCTTGACATTGAGGTCACACTAGCCCAGCCTTTGCTAAACACAAGTGACAAGTGGAAGCCAGAGGTAGGGGGAGAGGTTGTAAAAAACCTAAATCTAAATAAATAATAGTAAATAAATAAATAGTACATGAAGTATGCATAAATGTGTATATTCATACTATTTTCTGACTTGTATTCCATACTGGTGAAATTATTTGAAGCCCAGCTCATGAGCCATAGTGATAGGCTTTTATACCTGTGACAGATACCTGAAAGAAACAAATTAAGAAGAGGAAGGCTTTTCTTTGGACTCCGTTTCAGGGTTTCAGCCATTGTCATCTGGCTCCAGGGCCAGGAGCCTGTGCTGAGGCAGAGCGTTGTGACAGACCCTGCAACAGAGGAGAGCCGCTATTGGCCGGAGCTAGGCATGAGAAAGACAGAAAAGAGTCAGAGACAAGGGTAGCTTTCTAGAGGAGCTCCCCCAGGACCTACTTCCTCCAAACAGACAACATCTCCTATCAAATGCCATCAAATTATGAATCCATCAGTGATTAATTTACTGATGATATCAGAACCCTCACAATCCAGTCACTTCTTAGTAACTGGATCCCCCAGTTGGGAGCCAAATTTCTAGCAGGAGGCTGTGGAGGAATACTTCTTGTCCAAACTGTGAGAGCCATTTTGTCCACGTGCTTCTGGGGTAAGTGACCCATTTCTGAGGCCTTCTTGGTGTAGACTAGAGCAATTCTAAATGAAACTTGGAAACTTTGTCCTCACTTAGCTAACCTTAATTCCGAAGAGGATTGCTAGCCCTCATCAAAACAAAGCCTTGAACAGCCCAACCTTCCTCTCTTGCCAGCACTGCTCAGACCTAGCTCCTGTAGGTCCCTCACTCTTAGGCAAAACATACAAAGACATTTATAGGGGCAGGATACCACTGTCCATATAAGAAGCGACTACTATTACCTGTAACAATTAACATACAAATAGTAATGAGTCAACTGTGTTTTCACATAGTATCATCATTTGTCTAGTAAATAAACTGACTTTATCACTGTCTTTTGAACAAAGGAAAATTAGGATGACTATTTGAACAAATAAGACAATGTGATCGTTAATCTTGATTGCTAACTCTACTGAATCAACTAGACATACCTCTGGGTGGATTTGTGAGGGTGTTTTATCAACCAATGGGGGAGACCTTCCCCAGAATGGACAGCTTTTTCCTGCAATAGCCCAGATATAAAGGGGTCTAAGAGAAAAGCGGCAGTGCTACTTGCTTACCTGCCTTTGTTTCTTGCTGGCGAGTGTGTCTGGCCTCTGCTGCCATCAGAACCCAGCTCCTTTGGCTTCCAATGTGGACTGAAACCACCGCTAAGGGAATCCTCCAAGCTTTCAGTGCTACATCGGGACTGCTGAGACACCCAGCTTTATGGATGAGCAGCGACCAGGTTTTCAGCTTCTCCAGCTTGCAGACAGACACTGTTGGACTACCAGCCCCTGATGTATACATCAATATCCTAGGGCCCTTCATAATGGATATTCATCCTATCAGTTCTTTCCTCCTGGAGAAGTTTCATTGGCTCAGGCACCAAAGCCAACTCTCGTGACTACACAGAGCAGCAGTATCTGGTTCCTTCTGTGTCCAAGGCAAGCCAGGTCTTTGTTTCATTTTGTATGTCTCTCTCTCTCCTTTCTCTAGCCTCATTCCTTATTCTAAGATATCTGAAGAACCACAGAATGAAGCCCTGGACGAGTGTGCCAAACAACAAAGAATAGTTATTTCACTCTCTTTCAAAGAATTTCCAAAGCAAAATAGTGGGTCAGTAACTTTCATCTAGACTAGAATAAGGCAGTCAGCTCCGTCTCGCAGACACCCATCCAAGAATCAGTGCTGGGCCCATGTATCTTGCTTTGGTTGGCAAGTACGGAAACCAATAAAATAAAAGCAACAAGGTAGAGCGAGGCTCTGAGACAGCACTGAGTTCGTTTCTTCTTTTGACAGAGGGGATTATAGGAGCCAAAAACGGTGTGTGCTTTGCAACAAGAAGGCTGCTGTTCATAGCTGAGCCTAGCATGCAGGGCACTGTCCATTGTCTATGAAAGCCTGCTCTTGCTCAGAGTGTCAGCCGTCCCCATGGTCACGTGCCTCCACAGCAGTCCCTCAAGTCTATCTCTCCATTTTCCCTCATGAAAGGAAGTATCTCAAAAATAAAACAACAGCAAAGGCAGCGCCTGGCAAGGATCGGACACAATAGCGATGGGCTCAATGAGAAAAGTCTTAGAAGAGCATTTCTGAGGTAAAGCTTCTTAGGAAAGAAAAGAGATATGTTAATAAGCCTAAAAGATAAATGGCTTCTTTGGGAATATGGCACAAATCTCAATTTCTTAATATGAAAACTGAAATTTTATATGTGTCCATAGTCTGTTATTCTTACATGGAAGCCAGGTTAAAACTGCTTCTGGGAGAATAGAGTTTGACAAAATCTGACTTATACTGACTTCATAAAAAAAGCTGAACCTAAGCTAGGTGTGGTGGTGCATGCCTTTAATCCTAGCACTTGGGAGGCAGAGGCAGGTGGATCTCTGTGAGTTCAAGGCCAGCCTGGTCTACATAGTGAGCTCCAGGACAGCTGGGACTAAAGGGAGACCCTGTCTCAAAAATGCCAAAAAAAAAAAAAAAAAAAAAAAGCTGAACCTACTGACAGAGTGGATGAGGTCCTCCATGATATGACTTCAGCCTTCCTTTCTAGTCTTCATTGTCACTCTGTCTGTCACATGCCCCATCAGTCCCAGTGACCTTGTCCCTTTTCATATACACTGCTACCACCTTCCTCTTTCCCTTCTCTTCCTCTTCTTCCTCTTTCTCCCTCCTTCCTGTTTCTCTCCCTTCTCCTTCTCTTTCTCCCTTTCCTCCTCCCCTTTTCTTCGTTTGCCTCCCTTTCTCTTCCTCTTCCTCCTTCAGCTCTGCATCTTGGTCTGAGCATTTCCTGTACCAGAAGGTGTCTTCTCCTCTCCAGGACATGGTGAACCATTTATCTTTCAAGACTCATTAAAAACAGTCTTCTGCAGAACCTCTTCTGAATCTCACGGGCAAAGTTGTTCTATTTTTCTCTTCTTCCTTTAGGACGTGTGCAAACTCTATAACAAGCAGTATGAACTCTCCAAGTTATTTATGTATCTAACTCCTCCAGCAGTGCATGAACAACAGAGGCCAGCCATTAGTCTCTTGATTCCTGCTCAGTGCCTGGACACAGGAGCCTCTAAAAAATGTTGAGTAATGGAATGAGTGGCCTGGAACCAGATCTCAGAAGGTTTTGAGAGCCCAGCAGAGTGATTCAGTACTGTGCTCAATGGTATCAACCATCGTTCTGTAGAACGACCCAGCAGTGGACAGGAAGAAAATAGAACTCCTATTCACACTTATTTATCACAAGTTAACTGTGAAAGGAAACTTTTGTCATATTTTATACAAACTGATAGCAGCACATGTATTTAATCTGAACAAATGGTATGTGTTAAGAATTGATTAAGAGCACTAAGCACTGGCAGCTCTTGCAGAGGACCTGGGTTTGGTTCTCAGCACTCACATAGCAGCTAATAACCACCCATAGCTCCAGTTCTAAGGATCCAAAGCCTCTTCTGACCTCCTTGGGCACTGCACAACACAGGTGCACTTACATATAAGCAAGCCAAACACTCATAAACGTAAAATAAAAAACAAATCCCCAAACCATGCAGACTACAATTATAGTCAATGGGGATGCATCAAAAGGGTTTAAAGGGGAAACACATGAACAAACAAATGGGTAGGAGAATCAGACTTGCAGACAGAAGGGAGACAGGGATATCATGTGTAGAGTTCTAAAGAGGGTCTTACAGAGCAAGAGACTGGACAAGTATGGAGCAATAAGAATGAGGGAAAAGAAGGACCTGGGAAGGCATTGTTACTATTGTCTCCATTGTTATCATTACATCTTTAGGACCCGGTGGCACACTGGCCAGTAGTAAGGAGCCACATGGACAATCTACTGTGATTATAAAATGAAAAGAAGCTGAACCTGCAGGGGAAGGTAGACTACTTTGCTCTGGGCTTACGTTGTATAAGAGTCTTTTTAAAAAATTCTGACAACACCAAAGCAGTTGGGAGTGATGCATTTTGGAAACAACAACAACAGAAAGGACTGCATCAAAGAACTGACTGAAACAGTGAACTTCTGCTCAAAACAGTCAACTTCCTCATGGAGAATATTGAGAAAGACTGAGAAAGAGATGAAGGAGAGATGAAGGGCATGTTTGGCAGAATGCATGAGCTCTGGCGGGGTGGGGGAATGGGGGGAGACACGGGTCTAGATTTGATAAAAAAATAAAAATAAATTTATGTGAAAAAAAATTGTGACAACAAATCAGGACTCTCCATCAGGCCTGTTCAACCCTATCATGGGGCATCTTAGAAAAGGCTATTTATAGCCTAGGTTATTGCAGCAACAGCATGCAATTGCCCCACGGGCAGCCAGCCAGCTGGTTTGAGCCACTTCTGGGTTAGTGACCGTCTCCCTGCTGCTTCCTGTTGGTTTAGGAAGCAACAAATCAAGTGGATTTGTTTGTCAGTTGAGCAACCTGCTGGTGTCCTGCCTAGTCTGACTTTACCTCTTTAAACATTAACCGCCTCTTCAAACCTGTGTATTTTGTGCTCAAGGCCAAGGGGGGACCCTCAAGAAAGAGGAAGAAAAAAAAATAAGTGGAAGAGAAAATAAAGAGAGACAGGAGAGAACCTCTATCAATAGCTCATCCATTCCACGTATCCGTTAAGTGTCCCTAAGCTCTGGGAGCTATAGGCCACCATTCCTATCCTCAGAGACTAGCAGTCTATTGAAGAAAATTCATCTTCCACTAAAGGAAGATGGGAAGATGGGAGGACATGTCCGCTGCTGACACTGGACCGTCTACTGGGTCCCCATGATCTCCAGAGAAGGCTTCACAGAGAAAGGGATCATAAATCTGAGTCATCAGTCTTCCTTCCCAGAGCGGCGGCTCTCAAACTTTAGCCAACCAAAAAGTAACCTGGAAGGTATTTCAAATGTAGCTTTCTGCTCAGTGAGCCTAGAACAGACTCAGACCGCTTGCACAGCCTGCTGCTTAGATCAGTTCTTTGGAGGAGTCCAGTAGTGTAAGTAGTTCATGAGCACAGTGGGGTGCTGCTCTGCCAAAGTGGGAGGGGTGGACCAAGTGTGGTGACTCCCAGCAACAGAAGAAAGGAAGCAGGAACTCTAGAGAGGATTGGGGGCAGAAAATAAAAAAGAGACGAAGTCCAGAGTGTGAAAAGGCAAGGGTGAGCATCTATAGCAGAGGCCGCTAGGCCGCTCAGCTGGCTGGGACCTATGGCTTAACTTGCTTCCTGGTCTTTACAATAAAAAATTGATGACTTTTCTAAACAAGCACACAGCTATCTGAAGGTAGGCTCACTAGAACCTTGGATATAAACGCCACCTGTAGACAACCTTTTCTTTGCTCTGCCTCTTGCATTTTTATTACAGACCCCTTGACCGCTGATATCTAAACAAGATAATGGAGAAAGTTAAACAAGCTCCAGTCTATGGAAAGGGAGACCATTTCAGAGAAGTTGCACTAACTCAGCACCATGTTCAGCGGCTTGCCTGGTTCTTGGCAGCTACGTGTCGTTGCGTTCCTACCCATCACTACCTGCAGGCTGAACACCTTCAGAGCAGCATCTAGCTGGCTTGATAAGAAGCCTGATGTGGACCAGCTTCTGTGAGGAAGAGCCCTGATGGCTGCCAGCACTCTGCCAGCATTCATTTACAGAGCCTGTTTCGTTCTAGTTACATCAAGATGGCTGTCTCTATTAAACACATCTCTACCCCCAGGACATATTCAGTCCAACTCTAGCACCATTTGGTTCTTTTCTAGCACCTGATAGGCTGCACCTGCTCATGCCAGCACTGTTTCTAAAGTACACCCCACCCCACCCTTTCTCAAGTACACATCCTCTTCCCTTGTTCTTTTTAAAACCTTTCCTGTGAATTTCTTCCCCATGACTTCTTTGTTTCCATTCTCCAATTGGAAGTTCATGTCTTTTTTTTTTTTCTTCTCCTATTAAGAGCCTTGGCCTTGTGGCTGGAGAGATAGCCTAGCGGTTAAGAGCACTGACTGCTCTTGCAGAGGACCTGGGTTCGATCCCCAGCACCCACATGGTGGCTGAGAACCGTCTGTAACTCCAATTCCAGGAGAACTCCAGTTCCAGGGGAATCCGATGCCCTCTTCTGACCTCCACGGCATTGCACGACATGGGTGCACAAACCTACATGCAGACAGTACATTCATACACATACAAAAATAAGTAAATAAATAAAATTTTAAAAATATTTTTTAAAAAAAGTATTTAAAGAGCCTTGGCCTTGTGCTGTTAGTTCAGGAATTTTCCATCCATTCCACTACAGGCTCCAGAAGGGTGTTCTTATGCGAGCCTCTTTTTGCCTAAATGGTTAGGAACTCCATTAACCAGGTCCAAATTTCAGCACTACCACCTACGAGGTGGATAGGTTCTTCATTGTCCAAAGTCTGTTTCCTCACCTTTACAGTAGACAAAGCATCATATTTGCTATTCAGGTTAAATAGGCACCTAGCGCAGTATAGCCCTCAATGAATGTTTGCTCTTCTCGTTATGAATATTTATATCTCCACTTCGACTCTAATCCCTATGGATTTAGCCGAGTAGATGCTAATAATGTTTATTGAATTAGCAATTAAGATATGTAACTGCACCGCTGCATCTAGACATCAGTCCATTTTAAGAAGGCATGGGCAACTCAATATCCATTCCTACATAAATATTTTATGCTGTTTCCTGTCTGTAAGGATTTGTTTCTAGTGGAATTAATCTAAATGAGCTTGGGCAGGCTCCACAAGCCCTCTCCCTTTGTGTCGTTTCTTCAAGCTGCTTTCCTCATTTCTGTCCCCATCTTTGTTTGTTGTTCTGCTTCTGAAACAAATTGAAAATGGCCGTTTAAAAGGACTTTAAACTATGTCTCTGTTGTCTAGAGGACAGAGCTGCAGGATTCCATTGAGTCTTTTGAAACATTTGAGCCTCGCATCTCCTCTCGTCCATCTTCACCTTGTAAAATGAGATGGGAAAAATGAAATAAACTCCACAGAACCTTTTCATTGCAACAGTCTGTGACCGTCTTTGTGCAGGGTTGGCTTTTCAGACTGAAAAAGGTAAAGCGACTTTTACAAACAAATATAAACTAATAGCTACAGATGGTTTCTGTTTTGATGATTTGACCACAAATTTTTGACTTTACTATGATACAAAAGCAATACACATTCAGGAGACACTGTTCTTTGAGATCAGAATGTTCATCTTTTCTCAGGCTTGTGATAACAGTCTGTTCCTCTCTCAGGTTGCTGAAGAGAGAAGGGAGCCTCAGCACCCATTGTAGGTGTCAACTTGAAGGGAAACAAAGGAGACTCTACAATGAACTGTCTCACTAAGTGAGGATGGTAGAAGGTTAGGTATGCTCAATGGATTTCCCTGTAGCCCAGGCTGGTCTGGATCTCACAGAGGTCTGTCTGCCTCTCCCTCCAGACTGCTGGGATCACAAACCTGGCTCAACTTACTATATTTTTTAACTTACAATAATGGGTTTATTGGGACTGAACCCTACTGTTAAGTTGCTGTCTTCCTAATTCCCTGAGAAGGAAGAACTGAGAAGGAAGATAGGGGAAAAGAGTGCCTACTTGTCCTGCTCTGCTTTTCTGCACTGTTTTACTAGAGATGATTGTAAGGCCGAGAAAAGAAAATTGTCTGGAAATTGGTTTGACGTTCTTTCAAGATCAGGATTTCTGAGCAAAAATAGCACAGGTGGACTGTGCTCAGACTCTCTTCTTAGAATCTGATTAAATAATAGAAAATTAAGTTAAATATGAAGGGGAAGTGTTTCAGAAACATAGGTGATTGGTGTTTCAGATATCATCTGTCATCGTGGAGAATGAAGCTGTGACCCTCTACAGACTGTAGTCAGGGACGGCCTTCAACCTGCCCCTTTGCCCTGGGCTGATGCAAGAAGGGCCCCGTGGGTTCTGCCCACACAGCACAGGTCAGAGTGCAGTCCCTCCGCCTTTTCACCCCTCTCCATCCAGAGTGGCTTTCTTTGAATCCCTCTCCACAGTGGACCATTGTTTCTCATCTTTTATCCCAGGCTATTTCTGAAAAGCATTTTTTTTATTCACATTTTTATTTGCCTGTTTCCCTTAGAGATTTCGAAAGGCACTTGCTGGGCCCTGGCCTGCCCCGTGCATTCAGGGTGGACTGTGCCAGCTCTGTCTCTGCCCTCTCACCACTATTGATTGATAGGCAATGCTTGGCTGTGGGCAAGCTTTTCCTGTCTCAGCATAGAACCCAGAGAGCCAGTAGTAAAAGGAATCATCCACTCAGTGACCATTTCTTGAGTGCAATCTCTGTTCTCTGAGGCTGGGAGGTAGGGAGTGCAAAGGGCCCAGGGGAGAGTAATTAGCTCTGTCTTGGGGACTAGGCAGGGCCATGTAGGTGAAAAGGAAAGCAGGACAGCTAGGAACAGAAGGAGGTAGAATATTTGTGTTAAGGGTAAGGGCTAGAGGAAGTGTAGATCTACTAGTGAGATCTGGAATGTTTTCCAAAGACTGATGTGTTTAAAGGCTTGGTCTTCAGCTTGGTGCTTTGAGACATGGTGGAAACTAGGCAGATCTGGTGGGAAGCATTAGGGTCCCTGGAAGAATGCCCTCGAAGGGGATGTTGGACCCTACTTAATCTTTCACACTGTTTTTCCTCTCTGGCCAAGACATCCACAGTTTCCTGCCATGTGCTCCTTGCCCTTGCTGGCTGATACCTCCACCACAACCCTGAAAACAACGGGTCCAATTGATCATGTGCTAAACCTAAAACCATGACCAAAACAAACCTTCACTCTTTATAAGCTGATTACCTCAAATGTTTGTTATAGGAAAAGAAAGATGAATGGCACACATAGCTTATTCAGGGAATACCAGGGTTTTCTCAGGGTTACATAGCCCAGCAGCTATGGTTGGTCAATGATGGGAGAGGCTGCCGTGAAGAGATGCTAAGCCATCTGGACTTGATCCTGTTGGATCAACAGATAACTCACGCAAGGAACTGGGGAAATAACATGAATTTTAGGTGTTCCAATCTAAAACAACCTGTTGAGCCAGCAGTACTCTAAGGATATTCGAGTGATTGTATGTAAACTTGAAAGGGATGAGGGCAGGAGGTGCTCCCGGAGCACTCAGTAGGCGTACTCTTGACGTGTGGAAACTGCTGTAGAAAGTGGGGATCATGGGGCTGGAGAGATGGCCTAGCGGTTAAGAGCGCCGACCACTCTTACAGAGGACCTGGGTTCGATCCCCAGCACCCACATGGCGGCTGAGAACCGTCTGAAACTCCAATTCCAGGAGAACTCCAGTTCCAGGGGAATCCGACACCCTCTTCTGACCTCCGCGGCATTGCACGACACGGGTGCACAGAAACTCCAATTCCAGGAGAACTCCAGTTCCAGGGGAATCTGACACCCTCTTCTGACCTCCGTGGCATTGCACGACATGGGTGCACAAACCTGCATGCAGACAGTACATTCATACACATACAGAAATAAATAAAATTTTTAAAAAATTTTAAAAAAAGAAAGTGGGGATCATCACCCCAAACCTTCAGTGTACTGGAACTAGCAAAACTGTCTGCCTGGATTGGAGCAATGGCCCGATGGTTTAGAGTACTTGCTGTTCTTCCAGAGAACTAGGATTTGGTTTCCAGCACCCACATGGTGGCTAACAGCCCATAACTCAAGTTCCAGGGGATCCAATGCCCTCTTCTGGCCTCTGTGGGCATTGCATGCATGGGAGCATCAGCACACGTATAGGCAAAATGCTCATACACATAAAAAATAAAATATAATCTGGGTGAGATCAGAAGGGCCTGTAGGCTGATGACCAGGCAAGCACTTTATTACGGCATTACAATGTTTCTATACCTTGCATTAACGCAGGGAAATCTTACTATAGAAATACAGTACACAATCGTAAGTTTCTGGGAATCACGTAGTTTCAATAATCACAGACAGTTTCATTAATCACATGTACTTGTGTCAGCAATACCCAAGCAGAACTTCTAAGACAAAAGCATATTCCTAGCAACGGTTTCATTTATCATGTGTAATTGTATAAGCAGCATCCAAGCAGAAATACTCAGAGAAAGACATGCACCTGGAGACTGATTATCAGAGACTGACCTGTACAGGTTCAGGCCTGGGTCAGCTAGGATAGACCTTATCAATACCCCATTAGCTACTCTCCAGGGGTCAAAGAGCCTGTACCTCAACCCTGAGACACCCAGGATAGGCCTTGCCAATATCCCGTTGGCTGTTCTCCTGCGGGGGCGGGGGGAGGGGCAGGGGCAGACAGCCTACACTACACGTGGCAGCAGCAAATACTCAGCTCCCAACAATACATACTTTTAACGATGACCTCAGAGAACAGAGAGTATTCAAACTCTGAAGGATTCCCAAACACACAAATCACATTTAAGAGAGATCCATCTTCATGAAATTTGTTTCCAAATTTCCACTTTCCAAATTTGTTTCACTGCACTCCTGGAAGATGGTAGTAAGTTCAGCCCCTACTACTCCAGAACAGACCAATAAGAGATGACAAAGAATAGCATCTCTGCAAAAGTGTTTCCCTTAGAGATTTCGCAAGGCACTTGCTGGGCCCAGGCCTGCAATAAGTAGATTGACAGTATTACAGGGGTACATGGACATGTTCAGAGAGTCTAGCCAGGATACAGACCTTCACAGAGTTCCTCCACAGAAAAAGTTATTCCTTCTAACACACAGACGTGAGGAAGGAAGAGCATGACCAATCAGGTCAGGCCAATCAGATTTCATGGCCAGTACTATTATTGCTACTCAGAACACTAACTCTAGGAAAGCAAAGATAACACTGTTCTATGGAGTTCTGGCCTTTCTGCATCATATGGGGGAATAGCGGATGGATCAAGCTGGTTTCTCTAAGAGTAGGATTTCTAGGGCCTTCAATACACTAATACACTATGAACTCAAAGGAGGTACTTGTATATGGTATTTCTCTTGCTGATTTGACTACCAAATCCCTTGCTCTTTCCTGACACACACTGTCTGGAGGGCTTCCAAGACCCTCCAGGAATATAAGAGTCCATTCTGTCCTAAATACCCAGGGGAAAGTGCCAGCTTCCAGAGGAAGTCGGGGGTAACCTGTAAGCCGCGAGCAGAGGAAGGAGCTGCTCAGAGACCCCAGCCACATAATGTCCCTGGCTTCCAACCCTTCTCTGCTGCTAAGCCTTGCTCTGCAGCTTTCCATGCAGGGATCTGCCCCACAGTTCCCAGCCAGGACCTGCCCTGCTTCTCAACCATCTCTGTTGGCAGCTCGAACTAGCAGCCTCATCTCCAGATCCACCAGCCCCTTTGCTTATTTGTTCATTCATTCATTTTTAACCTTTGAGACAGTGTCTCCTTCTGTAGTGAAGGCTGAGTGAAGGCTGTCCTCAAACACTCAACCCTCCTGCCTCAGTAAACCCCGATTGCTAGAATTACAGGTGTATCACCACACCTGGATCTTTGATTTTTTTTTATTTTTGCATGTGTATGTGTGTCCACATGTCTGTGGGTACAGACATGCATGTGGAGGCCAGAGGCTAAAGTTGTGTGTCTCCCTTGGTTGCTCTCCACTCTATGCTGTGAGTGGAGATTGTGAGCTCAGGGCTCACCAACTCAGTGAGTCTAGCTGGCCAGCTTCTCGCAGAGATCACCTACCTCCACTTTCAAAGCCCTGAAATTACAGGCTGGCCAGCATGCTCCGGGCTCTGGGAGATCTGAACTCCAGTCCTCACATCTGTGCAGCAGTGTTTTACCCACACTCATCCATCTCTCCTGCTTCTTCATGATATTTTTCACTCCGCCTGTGAGCTTATTATAAGAACTCAGCAAGAGGACCCAAAGTTCTAATGTCTATATTCTCTCATGGGTGTAACTTGGCCTATACTATAGTTTCTCTCCTCATTTTTAAATTTCTGGGTATTGTTTTTGCAGGGGAGTGTCCTTTCGGACTCTTTCTGTTCTATAATCACCCTCCCTGCTACTATTTTCATGTGTGTGTGTGTGTGTGTGTGTGTGTGTGTGTGTGTGTGTGCTCCCTGGGGTTCAATCTGCATTTCAATCTTCTTACATTATCTCCCTTGTTGTTGTGTTTGATCCTTTTGGTTTTCTTTATTTTCAGGCAAAGAGAAAAGTAATTTGTTTTTGCTTTAGTGTTTATTATTAAAAACAAGGGTGATGCTGTTTGTTTTAGTATGATGTTTTCAGAATTATTTGCCCACAATCCTGTGAATAGGTGCTTCCTTGTTTGGATATAGTTTGAAGTCTCCAGCGTGATGCTGTGAGAAGTTGTGGGGTCTTTAAGAGGTGCACCCACAAGCTGAGGGGATGTCTCAGGAGAGTGTTCACCTTGCAGGCATGAGAACCTGAGTTTGGATATCCAGCACCCATGTTTTAAAAAACCTGGTACAAGGAGAAAAATCTTAGGCTGGGCATGGTGGTGCATGTCTTTAATCCTAGCACTCGGGAGGCAGAGGCAAGTAGATCTTTGTGAGTTTGAGGTCATCCTGGTCTACATAGTGCTAGACCATCCAGAGTTATGAGGATAAACCCTGTCTCAAAAAAACCAAAACAAACAAACAATAAAAAGCTGGATACAGGGCATGCAATATATTCCCACCACTGGGAAGATAAAGGACAGGCTTGTTGCCAGCCAGTTTAGCCAAACCAGGTGAAAACCAAGTTATCCCAGTGAAATCAAGGCCACCTTGATCTGCTTTGTAAGTTCTGGGCCAGCTAGGGCTACAGAGAGACCCTGTCTCAACTCGCCCCTCAAAAGTTAATGACTTAATTAATTAACATGAAGAGCAAATACAAGAAGACACCCGATGTCAACCTCTAGTTTCTATACCCATGTACACAAACATGCACACACAGACACAGACATATACAACACATACATACATATAAACACATACATACATACACATAAATTCACATGCATACATACAAATACATGCATGCACATACAACACAAAACACATACACACAAGATGAAGATGAAGCCAGGTGGTGTTGGAGACCGAGACACAGTCCCGCTTGGACAAGTCCGGACAAGCCCTGCTGGCTCAGCAGGGATCCGATCTTAGGGCTATGCTAATGTTTGCTGAAGATAAGCCCAGGATGTTTCAGCCCACAGGACATTCCAAGCTTATCTTAAACATGTTTTGCAAGCCCTGCCAGATCACCCTTGCCTGCTCCCCTCTGCCCCACTCCCCCTCTTCACTTCCTGCCTTTCTACAAAGTATAAATGTAACCGCTTTTGTTTCATTAAAACAGACCTTGACAACCTCGCTTGGTCTCGCTCTTTTCTCCCGCCCATTATATTTCAGGTCTGGGGTCTCCCCT
>VZQC01008190.1:912200-986697 GCA_009823505.1 Rhizomys pruinosus | reverse complement strand
GGGGGCTGGAGCGATGGCCTAGCGGTTAAGAGCGCCGACCGCTCTTGCAGAGGACCCGGGTTCGATCCCCAGCACCCACATGGCGGCCGAGAGCCGTCTGAAACTCCAATTCCAGGAGAACTCCAGTTCCAGGGGAGTCCGGCGCCCTCTTCTGACCTCCGCGGCATTGCACATCACGGGTGCACAGACTTGCATGCACACAATACATTCATACACGTACAGAAATAAAAAAAAAATAAAATAAAAAATAATAAAGTACATAGATAGGCATTTTGTGATAGTCATGGTAAGTGGCCTAATACAGGCCAAAGTACAATGAGTGAAACAGTTTTCCATTTTTAGTAGGAAAAAAATTTATTTTCTTTTTTCCTTTGGAGGTTTTGGTCCCTAGACCTCTGAACTTCTAAAGATACTCCTGAGTTCTCTCCGTAAAACAAAAGAAGAGATGATTTTTTAAAGTAGCATGATATATTTTAAAATTAATTCCCAAATCTTCCATTTGAATAAGAAATCATTCTCCAGCTTCAAGGTCCAGCTTCAGTAGGTTTTGTTTGTGGTGCTGGGGATCAAATTTAGTTCCTTGTACAGGCCAGACCAGTATGCTCTATCTCTAACCAAACTTTGAAAGTCCTCCTAGCTTCCCTTCCCACCACTAAAATCCTTGCTTTTTACTCTGCATAGTGCATTTTCTTCCATCCTTCTAGCTACTCCCCTGGCTACCAAGGTTCCTGGGCTCTGGTAGTGTGTTTCCGGCTGCTTTGTGGGGGAGACTCCTCTCTGGTACCCCTATGAGCTTGTCAAATCTAGCTCCTGCAGAAGTAAACCATGCTTCTTTCCTCCATCCTGTTTTTTTTTTTTTTTTTGACTCTCAGCTCAGCCAGACGTAAGAGCCGCTGCAACACAGATGAGCTTGAGTAGCCCCGTCGCTGTCGTCACTGTTGTCGCCTCGGTGGATTTTCCCTCCTCATTCTGTTAGTCTAATCTGACCTCGTCTGAGCTTTGTTCACTCTATGCTCATGATTCTCTTGCGCATGCCTTCTCCCCCCCCTCCACTGGCAGTTCCGGCCTCTTCTCTGGACTGCTGAATGGCCTCTTTGGTAATCTTCCTGTTCCCTTCCCCTACTCCAAACCTGTCCCCTACTCAACACAGAGGCAGACTTCATCTTCCATCAAGAATGAGTACTCTCACCAACTCATAATCCACAACAGCCTCTGGCATCATATCCTTACCAAGGAGGCAAGGTAGAGCCCCAGCTAGCTCATCCCTTTGAGGTAAGATTTGGGGCCATTGTGCACTTGAACCAAGCAGGTCCAAGTGCACTTTCATCCTCATACTGCGAACTACAAGTGCCTTCAATGAAGAACCTTTAATCAGGTCCTCCAGTCCCTCCTTTACCTCGTTTGCTCACTTTATATCCAATGATTCATATGAAGACCCTCTCACTCTGTCTAGCTCCCAAAGAGTGGCACCCCAATTGGACTCTCTTAAAAGTTTTAGGGATTGCTTCTTGGTCATAGGCAAGCCTCCACACAGCCCAGGTAATGGGGATACCACAAGGCGGCCTGGGTGCAGTATTGTAATCTTCTGCTAGTTGAGCAGGGAGCGCAGATGGGACTTTTTAAAATTTTTATTTATTATTTTTTATGTGTATGGGCATGCTGTCTGCATGTAGGTTGGTGCACCAGTGTCATGCAATGCTGCAGAGGTCAGAAGAGGGCATCAGATTCCCCTGGAACTGGAGTTAAAGACAGTTCTCAACCACCACGTGGGTGCGGGGAATCAAACCCGGGTCCTGTGCAAGAGCAGTCGGTGCTCTAAACCACTGAGCCATCTCTCCAGCCTTCAGATGGGACTTTTAATGCCAATGCTAGATAGGGGTTGACAAGGTGAAGTTTGCCATGGCTTCTCAGAGGATTCTAGTTTATTCATTCATTGATTCACCTGACAAATATTTATGGAGAAAATACAAAGCACCAGATATAACCCATGGGGTTAGGGACACAGAAGAAAGGAGCTCAGACAAGGTTCCTGGACAGGGACTCTGTATTCTAGTGCTGAAAGGAAACAGGCGACATGAATGTCACTCATACATGGCATCAAGAACAATAAAGAGTTATAAGTCTGAAGGCAGCTAGTCACAATATACAACATACAAGTGACAAAAAAGAAAAGGCCATTTTAGACACAATGCTCAAGGGGTTAATCTCTAAGAAGATGGCATTTACACATAGATCTGCATGATGAGCAGCCAGCATGCCATGTTAGGTGCTCAGAGTGTGCTGGATGGATAGATTGGTAAAAGCCTAAATGGCAGAGTCCAAATGAACTTGAGTGAGTAATGAGAACAGTATGGCTGGGAGTGATGATCAAAGAAGTGGAGAGGGAATTAAGTTAAACAGGAAGGTACAGCAAGATCCGGTAAGGCTATAGCAAGTTTCCCTGAGATATCTGGGATGGTAACACACACTTTTTTACAGGGTAGAGACAGGCAGATCTCTGTGAGGTTGATGCTAGTCTGGTCTATATAGTGATATTCAGGCCAGCCAGAGATATACAGTGAGACCTTATCTTTTAAAAAAAGTTGGTATGACATATTTGCATTTTGTGGTGATGCACACATATAATCCCAGCATTTGGGAGGCTGAAGCAAGGGGCCGAGAGTTTGAGGCCAGCCTGGGATACATAGTGAGGTCTTTTCTCAAGAAAAAGAGGAAAAGAGAAAAATTATATTTGCACTTTGCATTGAGAAGGGTAGGGACCCATGCTTTAAAAGCCCAGAAGAGCAATGGTGGAGACTAAAAATTTCCCTTAGACGCTGCCCATCACACCAGACAAGACTTAAATGTCCTCAGCCTGGGAATAATATCGTTTTTTGTTTTTTTTAATTTTTAAAATTTTTTTTTATTTATTTCTGTATGTGTATGAATGTACTGTCTGCATGTAGGTTTGTCCACCCATGTCGTGCAATGCCACGGAGGTCAGAAGAGGGTCTCGGATTCCCCTGGAACTGGAGTTCTCCTGGAATTGGAGTTTCAGACGGTTCTTGGCCGCCATGTGGGTGCTGGGGATCGAACCCGGGTCCTCTGCAAGAGTGGTTGGCGCTCCTAACCACTAGGCCATCTCTCCAGCCCCTAATATCGTTTTTTAAAAATATTTTATTTACTTTTATTTTACGTGTGTGTATGTTTTGCATGCATGTATGTAAATGCACCCATGTATGTTCATGGAGGCCTTTTGAGGGCATCAGATGCCCTGGAACTCAAGTTAAGGATAGGTATTAGCTACCACCATGTGGGTGCTGGGAACCCAACCCGGGACCTCTATAAGAGCAGCCAGTGTTCTTAGCTGCTGAGCCATCTCTCCAGTCCCAGGAATAACATCTTGACTTCTGAGGCTGCTGACTCCTGGGGCTCATGAGTTCAAAGAAGGAAGTTAAATGGACCCAGGAGCAGTAAGCAGAGACCTAATGTTCTTTACATGAGTGCTGTGGGGCAAACAGGTAAGAAAGGCAGTAAGGGGGCCCAGAATTCAGGGAGTCTAGAGATTTAAGCTCCAAGACAATTCTCCTACAGTGTCAAGACAGATGTAGGGTTGTGGGCCACAACAGTTCCTTCTTAGAGGAGCTAAAGCACCCAGTTCCATAGACTGAATGTTTGTTTTTCCCAACCCTAACTCTAGTGCTATGATATTTGAAGAATTCCTTTGAGAAGGAATTCAGGAGGGTAAAGCTTTCATGAATGGGATTAAACTCTTCAAAAAAGGGACCCACCAAGCAATCTCATCCTCTTTCCTCCACACAGGAATACAGTGATCTACAACCTGGAAGAGGGCACTTACTAAAACCTGCTGGTGCTGACACTTCCAGTCTCCAGAACTGTAAGAAATAAACTTCTGTCATTGAGAACTGGCCCAGCCAATGACACTCTGGGACAGTAGCCAGAATGGACCAAGACATACGCATGAATCCCTAATAGACCCTAGAATTACTGTTTGTATAGTGTAGGTGCCCTAAAAAGCACAAATCTATAAAAGTAAATGTAAAACTGGAACCCTGATATTTATGCAGGGTGGGACCCAGAAGTGTCCAATATGCGAAAAGAACAAATTCCAACAGGAAAAATAGCTTCCTTGACCATTTTAGTCACCCAATAAGCAGTACTCCCTTAAGAAGAGCTTTCTCTTTTCATGATTATTCTCTTTGCATGATAGTTTTACATCTGTTAATATGCAGTGTGATACTTAAAAAAAAAACCCTACCAAATAGAAGGTGCTTTGAAAATGGTAAGCCTGCTCAGTTCCCTGACAAGCCCTCTGCCTTGGCACACGGTGAGGCTTTGGGCTGTGTGAAGGATGAATAGGTCCAGTCTGTCTCCCTCAGTGTGCACAGGGCCAGAGTCATCACTCAGTTCCTAAGTTGAATAGAGTGCCTTTCATGCAAGGATCCCAAGACACTTCACAGCTGCTAAAATGATCCTGGGTAAATATTTGTAGCCACATAGTACATACAGGTGGGTATATGGGGCACCGAGAAGAAACAGGATTAGGCCGAGAGAGAGCTGCTGAGGAAGGATCAGAATGTAGTCCTTGAGCCAAGTCACAGCCCTGGATGGAGCAGAAAGCTCTGGAAGAGCCTCTGAGAAGAGCCTGAGAAGGTCCACCATCAAAGAAAGACAAGGGTCTGCAGTAGGAGCTGGTCGTCTGCTGTTATCTGATCTGATGCCCCTCAGGTACCTGTGCACATGGTTACTTGTAACGCACAGCCCTAAGCAGTTAGGGAGCTTTAATCATTTAAGCACTCTAATTAGATTGACAGTGTCTATCAGAGAACATACGTAAGAGAGTGCTTTCTGTGTTCCTAACAGACTCATTTTATAGCTTCAATCAAGCCCATTTCCTATGTGCTGGGCCCCAAAAGTCAAACATACAACATGAGTACCTGGTCATATTGCTAAGATAAAAATAGATGCCCGCTGTAGGGTATGGACTGGAGTCCAAGACTGGGGCCAACATTAAGATTAAACTCCTTCCAGGGGCCAGTGGTTAAGAGTACTTACTGCTCTTCCAAAGAACCTGAGGTTGGTCCCCAGAACAATGATGTGGACATCAAGCAACTTACTCCAGCTCCAGGGGATCTGATCTCTTCTGGTCTTCACTGGTACCCTCACACATCACACACACACACACACACACACACACACACACACACCACAAGTACAAATAAATCTTTACTTTTTTAGAAAAAGAATATCCTTCAATAGGGCCTTCACCACAGAGGCTGCCAGTTCTTGTCATTGCTGACCTTAAAATAAACAAAACTCCAGCCCAAATGTTGAGTCCCATTGAGGATACCCAGGTATCTTCAAAATGGATGTCACGGGAACTGATTAGCTGGGTGGACTTGGGAGGAAGGAAGAGGAAGGGAAATAAGGGTTCCCACATGCGCAGTGGGCTCCCACCCATGACACTTCTTACCTTATTTGGTCCTTAGAGGTTGGTTTGTTCTGGGGCTTCTTCAGTGGATCAGATCTATGCAGGGGCTTGCCTTGGTGCCAGGGACTCATTGCAATTTCTGGGCTCAAATAAACCTTCCAGCACAGCCTTAAGTAGGTCAGGGGGTATTTGAGAAATACAGAAGAGTTATTACAAATTTAAATGCCATCCATCCATGTAGTAGCTACAGATTCCTGGGGGAGAAATCTTACCATCTCCAAGCACCTAATTTTTCTGGACATGGGTAGCATGCTCCTGACAGGACTGTGAAACAAGAGGCTGACAGAGTGAGACACTTAGCACACAGCTTGATCTGCATTTAAGAGCGCTGTTAATGTCAGCCATTATTATTATCGGTATGTAGCAAGCCCAGGGTGGCCCAGAACTGATTAGACTTCTGGTCCCTCTTTGATGCAGATTCAGTTCACTCTTGGGTCCAATTTAACTTGGACCATCTTTGTTGGCAAGTGAGGAAGGCAGCTAGGCTTTGTTGAAAAGTCCCTGCGTCAGTGACATTTGGCTCAGCATCTATTGCCACTAAGGCCAAGAAGATAGGTAAAATTTCCTTCCATCCGACCACTGCTCTCTAAAGCGCACCATTCCTGGGCAGGTTATCAGTATATCGTCCCACCCCCAATCAGTAACAGGCTTTCAGTGAATTCCCTCCAGCATGAATGCAAGCGTGGAGCAAGGCCAAGCTCACCCCCAGAAGAGCCAGCCACAAGGAAGCTCTAGCCAGGGAAGCAGAGCAGAGGGGCGGACTGTAGCAGGTTTGTCCAGGTCTGGGCAACAAAAAACTATTCTGTGCGCACTAAAGGGCCACGTTGGTGCTATATTGTTATTATATGATCACTACCACTTTTTGCTCAAAAGCCAGTTGTTTAATATATAGGTGGCAGCCATCAGGGAAAAGAAAGCCACAGGGATCCTGGTTTGTAACCTTCTCTGTCTGTGCTGACACATGCATGACCTGAGGCAGATTCCACTGCCTTCCAGTGCCTTATCTTTTCCTGTGAAGCCCTCAGAGACCAGGGTCTCTAACTAGGCTGCACATGATAAGGTGGGGCAGTCAGCCAGGCATCCCTTCCCCTGCTGTCTGCCAACAGGTCTGTGCCTGTGCAGATGCAAACGCCCCCAGGGGTTTATATGGTAATATGCTTCATTCCCAGATGGTGGCACTGTTTTGGGAGGTTGTGGAGCCTTTCGATCACCGGCCCAGATGGCGAGTAGGATCATGTAGATAGGCCGGCTCTACTTCCAGCATGACGAGCCTCTGTTTGCCTCCAGATCCAACAAGATATGAGGAAGCCATGTTCCTGCTGCCGTGCAGGTCACCATGAGACGCCTTCCTCCCGGAGTTGCTTCTGTACGGCATTTTGTCTGCGTGATGAGAAAGGCAGACGGGACAGGATTCTGTGTGTAGAACTGTGACGTCAGACCAGAAGGCAGACAGTGGCAGCCGGGCACCCTCAGCCCAGGCCTCTTCTCCTCTCACCCAGGACTCTACGGAAGGGGCATCTGTTCCCAGGATGCTCTGCTTTTAGCAGGAGTCACTTTGCAGAAGGTGGCGTAGGGACATTTGTCATATGCAGAGACATTTTGTTGATGAGTCCAGTCTCTGGACTCCAAGCAGCAGGAGGCCCCAGGCGTGCTGAAACTGCCAAAGAACCTTGCCAAGGAAGCCGAGAGCTTCTGGACACCCAGTACCAGACTCTTCGTGTCAGCTGTAAGGTGTCCACAGAAAACAGCAAACACAAGGGAGCCCCCGCAAGCCAGGGACTGTGCACGCACTCAGCTCCACTGGACATGGGCAGTATGTCCCCTTCTAGAAGCTGCTTCTAAACCTGAAGACAGGCTGGCCTAGATGCTGCTGAGATGTGCTGCTTGTGAAATCTACACACTGGCAAGCCAGTAGCCAGGCACATGTAAACATCAGAGTGGGACTGGGGTGGGGGGGTGGGGAGTGGGACTGGGGGGGATGGGATACTACCCGAGTTTAGTTTATCTATGCCCTCAGTCTGTTGCCTCCTGCTCCAGTTGTACTAACACCACCACCCCATGGTTGGACATTCTCACTACAGATAACCCTGATCTCTGCTCCCCACGCCATGCACATTACACACTCGTTATTTTCCTCTGGGAATTTGCATTGGGCTCTTGATGTCCATTTCAACCTTGTAGACCAGTGAAGATGTAAACACAAGACCAGCTGAAGAAGATCCATTAGAATCTAAGCTGATTAGATCCATAATTCCCCACACCATGTATGTATATACACATATTCTGGTTATTTATATATGTGTGTGCTACTTACATATGAAATAGGTATATCTAATGAGACATGGATATAGGAGATACATATGTTTGTGTATATGTGTATAAGCTACATTTAATTCTATTTCTATTTATTGATTCTTTGTTTGGTTTTGGGTTTTCTGTTTTGTTTTGTTTTTGAGACAGGGTCTCCCTGTAGCCTCAGCTGGCCTGGAACTCACTATGTAGACCAGGCTGGCATTGAACTCACAGAGATCTGCCTGCCTCTGCCTCCCAAGTGCTGGCATTAAAGGTGTGTTGTTTGTTTTTGACAGGGTCTCCCTAGCCCCAGCCTGCCTGGAAGTCATGATGTGGTGAACTAGGGTGGCCTTGATCTCACAGAGATCCACCTGCCTCTACCTCCTGAGAGCTGGGATTAAAGGTGCATGCCACCACACCAGGCAAATTTTTTAAAAATTGACATATGAATACATAGTTTAATATAAGCATATAAAAATCTATTGCATTTAAATATGTAAACATATCCTGTATATTTTAACTTGATGTCACTGGGACAAAAGCAATTCAGCCCCTAGGTTTCAAGGTGTAGAACAGTGAAAAGTGCTCCACTAATAATAGATGCGGGATAGCTATGTCAGGCTTGGCACCTGCAGAGGTTTAATATGTGGAAACAGGAGGTGGTGGGGTTGGCAGGTAATGAGGCTACAGTTACTATGTGGGGCTGCAGCTCTGTGGAATGCAGTGTCTCAGTGGCAGTCATCATGAGGAAGACTCTCGTAGTAGGTAATTTTCTCATCATTGTGCCAAAACACCTGATAGTCTCAACTTAAGGGAAGAGAGGTTTATTTTGGCTCAAAGTTGAAGAGTACAGCCCACCATGGTTAGGAGGGCATGGCAGCTGGCAGCTTTGGGCATCAGCACACGAACCGATAGTACCTACCATTCACTGAATCTTGGCAGATCAGAAAGAGAATTCCAGCCAGAACTAGAGGAGTATCACCTTAAAGGTCCTCCCCAAATGCCCAATTACACTAGGGAAGCCCTCATTCCCCAAGTTCCAGAGCATCTCAAAACAGCACCAAGGCTGAGGGACAAGTTGGGGCATTCCACATTCCAACCAGAGCAACCTCAGGTCCTTGATCTCCGGGAGTCGTTAGGTTATCACCATTGACCTCAAGTAGCTGAACGTGTAATTTGAATCTGGGAATTTGATTCTACTGATGGTGGTTTTTGACATGGGGAAAAATCTGGCAAAGACAAGGCATAGGGTTATTTTTCAAGGAATGGGGTGAAACTGGAGGTATGGGCATCTCAGCATTTCTGGGTTATCTGAATCGAGTTCACCCCCTTGCACAGTTCCCTCGCCTTTCATGGACTGTAGACACCTTATATAGAGGTAGTGTGCTACGAGAGCTCCCATGAGTACCCCCATGGATTTACCTTCCTGCCCCAGGGCTACCAGTAAGTTCCAGTGGAATAGTGCAGAAGCTACTTTCCCCTCCCAAGAACCTTGTTCAATCTCCAGTCTTAATGTACTTAGAAGTTGAGTTACCTAGACAAACACCTTGTACTATCTACTAAGTAGCTGAGCATTAACACAAATCGATACAGTGTATAGAGAACACAGAGACCAAGTGTGCAGGCTCTTGTACTCCCAGGACCTGTGAAATTGTCCAGAGCCAGATTTGACCATGACCACTCTCCTCTTCTGTCAAACAGAGAGGCTGATCTCATGACTCTTAAGTTCCCTTCCAAGGTTGACATTCTGTGACCCTCAACTTAAAAATTATAAGAAGTGAGGGACTAGAGAGTTGTCTCAGAGGTTAAGAGCACTGGCTGCTCTTGCAGAGGACCTGGGTTTGATTCCCAGCACCCACATGGCAGCTAACAACTGTCTGTAACTGCAGTTCCAGGGGATCCAATGCCCTCTTCTGACCTCTGTGGGCACTGCACAGCACAGCTGCACTTACATACATGCAGGCAATACACCCATACACATAAAATAAAAATAATATAAAAGTTTATAAGAAGTTTGAATTAACTGATGATCCACCTATTTGTTAGGACAATGGCACAGAAAATCTCAAATGGCAGAAAATCAAAAATGCATTTGTGTTTGACTCAGAAATTCAGCTTTCCCATCCTATGTGTCATATTTAACTTCGGATTTTTAGCAGAGAACTGAGAGGGGCTGGAAATGTTAATGATTGATGTTAATAGTAGTTTGTGTCTATGACCACTAATGGTGGTCACTCAAGGAAGGCCAGAATAAGTGCTGAAGACAGAACAGTGGGTTATCCAGAGTTGGCTCTGGAAAGCCTGAGCTCATCCTTAATGCTGAGGTTGATGACAGGCAACAGCACCTCTGCAGCTTAGTGTACAGAACATTCCCAGGGCGTCTGGGAGTATGAGCAGTTATTTCTACATCTATAGCATGATTCTGGTAAGAATCAGATACCACAAGAAGAAAGATTAACTTTGGCTCACTCTATTGTTTCTGGGACATGAACAGGCAAAACAATGTGGTGGAAAGCATATGATAGAAGCAAGCTATGTACTTCATGGTGGCAGAGAAGTAAAGAGAGAGAAAGAGAGAGTGACACACAGAAAGAGACAGAGTGACAAAACATGAGCCTTGAAGGGACCGGATTTTAGATTCAAGTTACAAAAATAGGTATCATAGGTGTCATAGGAAGTTTCCTGCTGGGTATTGATTTAGAAGGGGCAAGTTTCTAGATTTTAACTGCAATCACAGTTCAGAGGAGAGGGACAGCCCCATATGCTGAGACAGAGGCCTAGTTTTTGCAGAGGAGGAGGGTTAAAGCAGTCTGTGGGAAGAATGCTGCTATGGTTAAAATGCTTGTGGATAATTGAGAATTCACTCTTACGGGAAAGGGAGGAAGAAAAGAAGGAAGGAGTTTTATCGATGGCAGGAACTGACTGTTATGATGACTGCAGTGCTATTAAAATGCAGCAGTGGTTTTATAATGCAGAGAGACTCATCTCAAGGCTCTGGGCTCTCTGTCCTCCAAATCGAGGTTTGCCTTTGATTTAATGGAACAAATTCCTTCTGATGCCACAGCAGTCATTTCATCGCAAGATGGATTGCAACGTGAGCTGATCTTTTTCCATTTCATGTCCCAAACCACAGCACAATTGGTTTCTAAATAAATGTCAACGGCTTCTGTGGGAGGCTCTGAATGAGATGCTGAATATCAGTGGCCAGCCACAGAGAAAGACTGTGCTGACCAGTTCCCTAAAAGGGTGTTCAGCCCTCCCACATAGACGCCCTGCGCTTCCTAAACGGCATCAATGTCTCTGAATGCTCCTTGAATATTTTTATTGCAAAGTGGTTAAAAAAGATCCCCGTAGGTCTTAAGGTGAGCACAGATCATCTCATAGTATAATCCTTGGGAACACTTTTCCCAATTCATGGTCTCTCTGGCTTGACAAACTCTAGTTATATGAAGAGATGACCCCACCCTACACTATGAGTGAGGACATATGTTATGAGTTGAATTGTGTCCCTCCCTGAATTCAAATAGGAAAGTCCTCTCCTTAGAAGCTCAGTGTGTAGCCTTGTTTGGAAACAGGGCCATGGAAGATGTGATTAGTTGAGATGAGGTATTACTTTAACTGGATGCTAAGGTAGGAGAGACCCCAAATCTACTATGACTGGTGTTCTTATTAAATTTATACATATTTAGGGGAAATCTCCTGTGACAATGAAGACAGACATTAAGAGTGACACATCCTCAAAAAGCCAAGTAATATCACCACTGATCAGCCAAACACAAAAGATTCTCCCTCAGGTCAACCCTGCCAGTGCCTCACTAAAAGACTCCCAGCATCCAGAAGTATGGGAGAAGAAAGTTCTTTTGTTTAAGCCCCCTAGTCTGTGGTTATAGCAGCCCCAGGAAATGGAGACAACAGAGTGATAATAAAATTAGAAGTTGATAAATGAAATCAAATCACTCTATGCAGGGCCCTGAGGAGCTAGCACATGCAGAGCGTGGAAGTTGGAACAAGCTGGGCCCATCAACGTGATTCTGTGAAATTCCAATCTACGGATCAAACTAAATCCATTTGTAAATAACACCTGGGAAAAGTGAGAACAGAGAAGTAGCAGCTGCACTCAGAAGGTGGAAGGGAGATTTAATTACTAGATAATCAGGTAGAGCCCTAACCTCCAGGAGATCTCAGCAGCAGAGACCAGACTGTGCTGGATCAGCAGAGGGCTGATGACCTATGCACAGCCATCAGGGGCCTTAGGCCTCCCTCCTTTCCCAGGGTAGCAGCTGATAGGCAGAGAGCTGTGCAGTGGGGCAATCCAGAAACAATAATTTGGGTGTCAGATTGAGAGCTGGTCTGAGCTTCTGTCCTCTGGGGTTGGCAGGTAGGCAAACAGCGTGGGGACCGATCACAAAGCAGCCAAGCAACCTTGTTCAGGACCTTTGCTGAAGCAAAGCTGTGCTGAGGTGGCAGGTGGGAGCCAGGTTCACTGAAATCTGGGTAGGGAAGGAGATCTGAGCTTGTGTTATAGTGGCCAACAGGTGGCGGGTGGACATTTGGGTCACATGCTCTCCTCCATCCTTTTCTGTTCCCCTAAATTACTGTCCTACACATTGAGTAGCTCAATTTGTTACAGGGAAGTAGGACAACAAAGTGGGAATCACTTCTAGAAACAGAAAAAACAATTAACCAATTTAGTAATTAGGATCATATTGCCCTTTTAGAGTCACCTTAATCAGCTGCTTATTTGAATGAATTTTGTTCAGCATTGCACTGATTGCATTATTTAATGCCACTAGGTAAACAATGATGTGTGCAGCTACTCAGGTTAGCTAAGAAATTCAAGAGCCCAAGGGAGAGCGGCAGAGTTGAGCCACTCCATGTTATCAGTCAACAAATATTAACTGACTCCCTGACATGTGCACAGCACTTGCTAAACTCTCAAGACCAAGATGCCTGTTCACAAACCAAGCAGCCAACAAACAATTACTCTTCAAAGCACTACAGAGCATAGAATTCCACCACCTCTGAGCAGCCTGTTTCCCGTGACTGTTTTACTCTGGCTTTCTCTTTTCCCAAGAATGTCCTGCATTGCAGTGTCTCTCATCCCAAGATCTGCTGCTCAAATTACCTTATCTACCCAATTCCCCGAGAAGGAACAAATGGGCCATCTAGCCTTTCGTTTGTATGCACTGCATACAAACGTTCGTAACCACCGCAGAGCTCGTGGAACTTACATTTAATTTGGTGTTCTAGTGAATACCTACTGTCGCATCCTTCTCCCTAAATTACATGTTCTTTGATGGGATAGGTTGAAGAGCTTCCCCCTAAATTAATGCCAATTTGGAAGCTCCAAATTTACACTTCTTTGAAAATGAATCTTTTTTTGTTTGTTTGGTTTTGGTTTTGGGGTGGGGTTTATTTTTGTTTTGTTTTTTGTTGTGTTGTTGTTGTTTTTGTTTTGTTTTTGGTCTTTTTGAGACAGGGTCTCCCTGTAGCCCCAGCTGTCCTGGAACTCACTCTGTAGACCAGGCTGGCCTTGAACTCACAAAGATCTGCCTGCCTCTGCCTCCCAAGCGCTAGGATTAAAGGCGTGCGCCGCCACGCCCAACTTGAAAATGAATCTTTAGTTTGTATTTAGTTAGTGATATCAAATGAACTTATACTGGGTGTTGTGTGGGTCCTGGAGCTCTGTTTATAAGGAAAAGGAAACCATGATGACAGTCCCATTGTCAGCCTGACTAGACTTAGAACCACCAGGGAGACCACCTCTGACAGTATCTGTGAAGTGTTTCTACAGAGGTTCAGCTAAGGAAGGAAGACCCACCCTGATCACCATCACCCATGAACTAGGGTCCCAGGAAGAATGAAGAGGGAATAAAGAGGGGGAACACATGAGTTCTGGCTTTCATCTCCCAGTCCGTGAGCCCAAATGACCTTCTTTCCTTAAATTGCTTTTGTCACAATAATAACAAAAGGAACTAATATGGAAATGTAGTTTTAGATGCAGATGGACAGAGAGGGAAGACTGCATTACAACAGAGATGGAGATTAGAATGACGTGGCCACAAGTTAAAGATACCAGGTGCTCCAGGAGGCTGAAGCCACAAAGGCAGACAGGACTCCCCCCTTCCTAGAGACTTTGATGGGAACACTGCTGTCTGTTGTCTTGATGTAAGACTTTTTGAGGTAAGGCTTCCAGAAATGTGGAGAATCAATTTGTGATGTTTTAGGCTACCCAGTCTGTGATAATTTGTTATGGCAGCATTGGGGAACTAATAGATCTGAGAATATTCTCCAATTTATCTGTGTATCTTCTCAATTTTTCACATGAACATTTTTTATACTATTACATACATGTACTGCATTGCAAGTTGTCGATCTCAGCTCTTTAGTCATTATTGGTTTTAAAGAAGCACAGAAAGAATGAAAGAGAGGGAAAAATGAAGGAAAAAAGGAAGGGTGCCTTGGGGCTGGAGAGATAGCCTAGCGGTTAAGAGCACCGACTGCTCTTGCAGAGGACCTGGGTTCGATCCCCAGCACCCACATGGCAGCTGAGAACCATCTTTAACTCCAGTTCTAGGGGAATCTGACACCCTCTTCTGACCTCTGAGGCATTGCACGACACAGGTGTACAAACCTGCATGCAGACAGTACATTCACACACATAAAAAAAAAAAAAAGAAGGGTGCCAGGTGGGTGAGATGAGGTGTGGTGGTGAACCTCAGTTATCCCAGCACCTGGGAGGCAGAGGCATAAAGATCTGTGTTCAGGGTCATCCTGTGCTACATAGTGAGTTCCAGGCCAGACTGGGCTCCATAGTAAAAGCCTGTCTCAAAAACAGTAATAGTAGAAAGAGGAGGATGAAGAAATGGTGGAAGAGAAGGAGTAGGAGGAAGAGGAGAGGAAGAGGAGGAGGAGGAGGAGGAGGAAGGATGTGGGAAGGATGAAAGAAGAAAGGAAATGCAAAAGAGAAGATCAAATTACAGGAATTAGTTGTTTTCCCTGAGATGTACATGTGACTTGTGTGTGCAAAAGGAATCAACCCACCGAGACTCCCTTGGATCTGTGTGTGAGCAGTGGCTCTGCTGATGCAAATACCTGAATAAAGCCCTTGACTTATAGGAGGGCAGCCTCCAGAAAATTTCAGATACTTCTCTGTGTCCCTAAGTGATACAAAGAAGCTAAAAATTCTAGAACCTCAGGTTGGCTTCATGACTGAAAGGCATGCAAACAAGATAAGGTATCATAAGAATGTCATGTTCTGAGCTATATCTCCATGTTCATAAAATAAAGTTGTTAGAATGGCTTGAGTTTCAACTTCTAGAATCTTTTCCCCTGTAGTTAATTCTGCATGTACTAGTCCTAGAAATAAGTATGTAAGCAGAAATAACTTGATGGGAGGATTCTCCTACATGGCTTGTTTTCCAAAGTAAAGTATGAGAAGAAAACTCATAAGCTTCCCTAGGTCTTGTAATTCATCAAGGCTTGTGAATGGAAATGTAGTGCCCAAGTCACATTCTCCTTCAAAAGGTAAATACAGATGAAAAAAGGGAAAAAAGAATGTCATGTAAAACACACTAAGGAATTTTGAGCCAAAGATGACAACTTTATACCCAGACAGGACTGATTTTATCCTAACATTTCTAGTTGCCAGAGACTGAGTAGATATTTCCAAGTTCTTGGCCTCTTATTCAAGAGTTGCAATGAATCTCACATAGATTGTAAAAGTTCAAGGAAACTTTATTTAAAGGGAAGCAATGGTCAGAATGCACTGTCAAGATTGACATCAGGCCACATGAGTAAGAGTACTCAAGGCACCAATTATTATTTGGAGCTTCCTTTTATGGGGTAGAGAAGGAGGAGTTTGTTGACTAGGGGTGTTTGTTCTCTATTTTGATTGACAAGCTTAAGTTATAAAACCATATCTCTACTGTATATATCCCATAATGCATTTGATTTTAATCAGATGCATGCCTAATTATGTGTAGGCATAAGATGTAAATAGTGGATTCTCCTTCAAAGTTCCTGAATGTGTTTGAATATAAATAGGGCATTTTCAAGGGCTTGCTAAAGGGAATAGCTAATTTCTACTGTTTAAAGCAGGTGTGGTGAATAGCTTTAGTGTCAACTTGACACACCTGGGTTGAAGGAGCTTCAATTGGGGAATTTCCTCCATTAGACTGGCCTGTGGAGTATTGTCTTAATTGTTGAATGATATGGGAGGGCCCAGCCCAGTGTGGGTGGTGCCACCCCTGGGCAGGTTGTTGTGGATTATATAGGAAAGCACTCTGGGCATGGGCAAGGGTAGCAAACCAGTGAGCAGTGTTCTTCCATGGCCTGTGACCCAGGAGATGTGAGCTGAATAAATCCTTTCCTCCCCAAGTTGGTTTTGGTCAGAGTGTTTTGTCACAGCAATTGAAAGAAACTAGGTATGTGTGTAGCTCCATGTCGATGAGGGTCCTAAGTTGCCAACAGGCTGCCAGGCACATTGTTTAAAGAAGGATGTGTGTAGATGGTAACTGCAGATGAGGGTCTCAGGGTGCCAAATACTAGAAGCAAGGTGTGTGCATAGCCCAAACCAAGTGAAGTCTCATGTTGCGAGGCTATTCCTGATCTCGTCTACCTCACTAACTTGAGGGCACTTGGCTGAAAGAGCTTCCAGGTAGATACAGGGTTAGACAGGACTGGATGGCCTGTGGATTAAATTTCAGATCTCTGTTCTACTCATCTTGCATCCATGATGAGCATCTTTGGTGGTCAGCTCTGGAATTCACTAATTTTCCTGTGGTTCTTATCAAATAACATGTACACATCTAAAATATATTGAATGGCCATACCATGCCAGGAACTGTATATGCTAAGCATATTACATGCTACCCCACAAAATAAGTAGTTAAGTCCATATTTGAGATAACTTCAGCCTAGAATGATGAAATAACTGAGATAAGTTCAGCCTAAAATGGTGAAATAACCTGTTTAAGTTCTTGTGACTAGTCAGTTACAGTGTCACAAGCTTAGTCATCGTGCCTCTAGAGCCCAGGCTGCTAGCCAAGGTAATACTGCCTGCTTTCTTTCTTTCTTTCTTTCTTTCTTTCTTTCTTTCTTTCTTTCTTTCTTTCTTTCTTTCTTTCTTTCTTTTTCTTTCTTTCTTTCTTTTTCTTTCTTTCTTTCTTTCTTTCTTTCTTTCTTTTTTTTTCTTTCTTTCTCTCTCTCTCTTTCTTTCTCTCTCTCTTTCTTTTCTTTCTTTCTTTCTTTCTTTCTTTCTTTCTTTCTTTCTTTCTTTCTTTCTTTTGTGTGTATTTCCTGCATGTACATAAGTGCATTATGTGTATGCAGTACCTGCAGAAGCCAAAACAGGGCTTCTGCAGGTACTGCATACACATAACCCCAGAACTGGAGTTAGGAACTGTTGTTAGCTGCCACATGCATGCTGGGAACAGAACCTGGGTCCTCCCAGAGAACAGTATTCTCATTTTCTTTCAATTTCTGTGACAACACACTGTGTCCAATACCACATTGGGCAGGTGGCATTTAGCTTACATCTCCCAGGTCACAGTTCATCACGGAGGGATCCCAAGGTAGGAACCTGGAGGCAGAAGCTGAAGCACAGGCCATGGAAGAATGCTGCTTACTGGTGTGGTTCTCTGATCCATGTTCAACTTGCTTTCTTATACAATGCAGAACCACCTGCCCAGGGATGGCCTCACTCACAGTGGGCTGGGTCCTCCCACACCACTCAGCAATCAAGAAAATGCCCCTGGGACATAGCCACAGGCAAGTCCAATGGAAAAAATTCCCCAAATGAGGCTCCCTCTATCTAAGTGTGTCAAGTTGAGAACTAAAGCTACCCAGCACAAGCAAAAGTCAGTGTTGATCTATCTGTCCAGCTAACACTGTTTCATGGATTTCTCTGACCCACTGAAATCATGAGTGATCACGGCCTCAGTTAGAGAAAGGAGAGGAAGCCAAAGGATAGTACTGACACTGAAGACCAGCTTCATGATTTTCCACAGCCGTTCCTCACTAGTCTACTGAAGGTCTCTCAAAGCAGAGTCCCTGAGGTTCAGTGGCACATGAATCCACTGGATCCACAAGTCCCCAGACCCCTGCCAGGCCTGCTTCCTGCCCCTTGAATACATTATGCAGCCTCTTGGATGTTTTCGAATGGGGAGAACATGTGATGCTCATGGCTCAGCCTGTTCTTCTTTTGCTGTGCTTTTCCCAGGAGTCCTAGGCAACCAGGGATATAAGGTTCTATATCAAAGAGTTAAGTCCTCAGCTGGACGGATATTACAGGCTCTGTATTTGGTGAGGGAGAGCGGATGCACCCTTCTCCAGCCTACTGCCTCAGTTTGCTCATTCTGATTTAAATGCTCAACCCTGCTGTCAGGCTCTTTCCCATTTATAAACACTTGCGAAAAGAGTGCGATGTTTTGTTACTCACAAAACAAGAGCAAAGAGCTCCTTCAACTGAGATTACTTGTACAATAATATATCCATAGTCATACCTTTCCCCAGATCCTTCATAAATAATAATCAAAGAACGAAAAGAGCCCAGGAGACCTCCATAGCAAGCCTGCTGCACAGGGCTGTTCCTTTGACTTCTTGCCTCAAGAGCATTTCTTGGAGTTGCAAATTCTTTAATGCTTGCTTACATGGTGATATCTGATCTTTATTTCTATTGTCCCCTAATGGCCACAAGACCTCCCTTGTTTAAACACAGATTTGTGTGAATATTTTTAAGGCGGTTATCCTGCAGGGTGCTGCACAGCTGTGATTTTTAGTATCTGCCCAAGCAGCATCTGAGGGTAGCAGCTCTATTTTGAGTCAGCATGGGATTCCGAGTGTGGCGATTTCATATGCTGTTCCAGGATGCTATCAAGGTGCTCTGTTATCAAGCCCAGGAAACTAACTGGTGGTCTTGTTGATGAAGCTGAGGCAGTTACTCTCAGATGGATAGAGATGCACTCCATTGAGAAATCAGCCCTCGGCTTTCCAACTAGACATGATCATGTACCACTACCTTGAGAGTCAGACCCAGGGTAACCTTGGCTTCTTACCTGCTGCCTCCTACCTGTTTGTGGTATGGAAAGGAGCTGTTTGCTGTATCAAGGGCTTTACTCTGGTGGTAGGCATTGGTTCAAAACTTCTGTGTTTTTGAGATTAAGCACAGGGCATAAATAATCTTCCCTATAGAGACAAACTGTCTCAAATGATTAGCTCTGTAGCAATATACCCACACAGAGACAGAGAATGTTCCCAGTTCCATCTCCAATCCAACTCTTATAGCAAAGAAGTTTAGAGAAAAAGATGAAAGACTGATGAAGGAATTGGGGCTTAGACCAAGTTCCTGATACTCCCTGTGTGCTTGCCAGCGTGAAGGAAGGACCTGGTTAAAAGAACAAAACAAACACAAACCAGGGTGGAAGTCAAAGGAAGCCAGCTTCGGCCCAGGAGTCATGATTTGGAAGTCCAGCCCTGCCAGTCCTGTGGCCACATATCTTTAAATCCCAGTACTTGGGAGGCAGAGGCAGGTGGACATGTGTGAGTTCAAGACTAGCCTGGTCTCCATAGAAAGTTTCAGGCCAGCTGGGGCTACAGGGAAACCCTGTCTCAAAAAGACCCTGCCCCCAAGAAAGTCCATGTTCTCTTGAGGCCGGGACAGAGGAAGGCTGAATGAGGTAGCATGGGCAGAAGGAAGTCTACAGGGATTTGTCTGGCTCTCCAGCAAGCACCAGGCTCGGTGAGTCAGCTGGTGGCCTCCCACAGCTCTTGGGGCCATTTAGGCAGAGCCCGTCTCCCTGGGTGGGAAGACTGATGCCAGCTGACGATTATTAACACCTCAGAATTGTTAAAGAGCATGATCTCAGCTGCTAGAGGCCGCGTTTCCCCTGTCCAATCCAGTTAAAAGCTGTGGTTCTCATCCATGGACGCTCAGGACTGCCCCCAGCAGTGTTTCTCATAGGATGACTCACAGACAAGCAGCGGTGTGTTAGTATTCTGCTGGGTTCTCACAGCACCCTGGCGACTGCTCATCATTCTGCACCAGCCAGAGCTTTCCTGCATCATCCCCACTGACAGGTACAGCAGACTTGAAACAGCTCGTTAAGAAAAACAACCAAACTTTGCCCAACCTTCTTTGCATCCAACCATAGATGAACACTGTCTGCTTCCTCACTTGTTCATCTCTTGTCCGCCAGCTTCCCCATTCTGTACTCTGCTGAGGTCACCACAGTCCTCACATGGCTCTTCAGAGGCAGCTCTGCTTGTCTTATAAAACTTCCTGGCAGCTCCTACCACAGTTGATTCTTCCCTTGAAACTTTCTTATCACGGAGATTTCCTCCCAGGGGTACCCACGTGTAGTGACCTAACCCCTGCCTCTGCTGCTATACAGTTCCCTGGTTACCAGACAAAGCAAGGAGCAGACTCTCCAATCTTAGTTTCAGGGAGACTAGGGAGTTTAATCAGGCTTGCCTTTGAAGCGATGAGGGCAGATATTACTTACATGCCAAGCAGTGGCTCTCTCTTCCAACATGGCTGCCCAGAGTCCCTCTGCCCATGGTGACAAAATGGTGAGAGACCACCAGCCCCACATGGCAGGCTTTTTATATGCCTCCGACCAGGGGCTTCCCAGAGTTCTGCACACCTCAGAAAGCATCGCAGCTGGGGCTCGGCTTTGCCCTTGGCCTCTCCCTCTGAGTAAACCAGGCTCTAAGTTCGTAGCTTGCAGCTTCTCCGATGATAAGTGCACTTCAAAGAAGGTGTATTTTATCCCATGGAATCCCATGATGCCATGTGTTCTTGGTTTCTCCCTTTCCACACCTCTCAGTCTTTCTGTCTGGCCTAATGTTAGATTATCAATGAGCCTAATGATCTCTCCTCTTCCTTTCCTCCCTTCTTTTTTTGCATTTTTAATTGATTTTTTTTGCAATTTTCATGCAGTATATTTTAATGGCGTTTGATCCACTCCTCTCTCTGCATCTCCCTACTGCTGCCTCCTACCCACTTGAATGAACTCATATATATATATATATATATATATATATATTATATATATTATAAATATCCTTATGTATGTATAATATGACCTACAGACTATGATTCATGTCCGCACTGCCCCTCAGCGTGGCTCCATTCGCTGGGCCCACCGAGAGGCCCATCCCTGTAAGACGCTGTGTTTCCCCTTCCCAGCAGCCAGCAGTTGCCAGAAGTTCCTTAGGCTGGTTGGGATTTCTTACCCACTGTCCCATGGCTGTGCTGGGATTTTCTCTGGCTTGAGCCTGCACAGGACTTGTGCATGCTGTCACCATTGCTGTGAGTTCATTTGAGTAAATGACCAGCTGCCTGGGAGACTCTTTCCTTGCTGCCATCCTCCTGGCTGGCTCTCACTGTCTGTCTGTCTACACTTCTGCAATGCTCCTTGACCCTTGGGAGGCAGAGGTTTGATACAGGTGTCCTACTCAGGGCTACGCACTCTGCAGCCTCTTGTTCTCTGCATGTTGGCTACTTGTGCATCTCTTTGTTAATCGCCATCTGCTGCACAAGAAACTTCTCTGGTGAGAGTTAAGAAATGTACTCATCAAAAAAGAAAAGAAATCTACTCATCCTACTTGTAGAGGCTGCATTGAAGATGTGTCACTCAGGGTTAAGTGTCTCACAGACACTTACCAGTTCTGGATCCTTCCCTCTGTTTTCCTGTCTCCTGTGTTGTCTCTCTCTCTCTCTTCTCTCTCTCTCTCTCTCTCTCTCTCTATATATATATATATCATATATATATATATATTTACGTATATATTCATTATTATACATACATATATAATATATATTATACGTATATATTCATATATATTCATACATATATAATATATATATATTATACGTATATATTCATATATATTCATACATATATAATATATATATATATATATTCATCCTCCCCTTGCTTTTCTTCCTCCTCCTCTGCTGGCATTCTCTTTCTCATATCATCTGTACATTCTTGACTTTCAAATCTGCCTTTCTAGTTCTTATCTGTCTCCTCAGGCCAAGAGTCCTATATCCAGCTGCCTGGATGTTGACTAAGCAGCTCAAGTTCAAATGTCCACAGGAAACCCTGGATGGGCTTCTAAAACCTATTCTCCTCCAACCTGCCTTTGTGAGTTAAATGACTCCATCAAACTACCAAGTTGTTCAAGTTCAAAACTTAAGAATCACTTATCTATGATTCCTCCTCTCTGGTCACACCCCACATTTGATCAGAACTGTTGGTTCTAACTTAAAATATTTCTAGACTCTAACTGCATCTTACCAAATCCATTGCTCCCAGTCCAATCTAACCCAGCTGTACACTTTATGTGTAGACTCCTCCCAGCAAGAATTTCTGACTCTAGATTTCTGTGCTCCCCTACTATGATGCCCCTTCAGGCAAAAGAATCCCTTAAATGTGTAAAGCTGGTATTCATTCCCTTCCAGAAGAACAGCAAATGGCTTACCATCATATTATTGAATAAAATGTGACAATTTGCCATGTAGACGTGGCCTGACATGAGCTGGGCACTGCTTGCTACCAGTGGCCGTGCTGGCTCTGAAGGCCAGCCTTTCTCTACCACATCCCACTCACTTTTCCCATGTGCCGAGCAATGCTCTAACTCAACTTATCTTTTTCTTCATTTATGGTTTACTTTTTGTTTCCCCTTATGAGATTATAAGACAGCAATCCTATTTTGTTCACTGCTATTTCCATAACCCAAATCAATGCCCAATGTATATTTATTATGTGTGTGAACGTTCCTATTATAAGTTTTAAGCTGTATTTCTCTGATGGTTTCTAAATTTAGAATTTAGAAATTCAGAATTACCTGGACACAATTTTAAGAATTCAGGTTTTCTTTGTAACTCATTGATTGTGTACTAATTTTTCTGTACACTCTAATCAAAAGCTTTGAAGTGGCGGAGGGAAGGGACAGGAATACTAGGAAAAAAGGAGGAAAGCTTTTAGAAATGGATAAAGAAGGGAGAAGATTTGGCACCCAGGGTCATCATATCCGGCTAAGTGTTCTTATGAATCCTTTGTTCTACTTGAAGGAAAATTGTAGAAACCACTAGGTAGAAGTTGAGGTGAAGATCACAAGGAGCTGGGAAGCTCATTTTCATAGACTCATCTGACTATTGAAACCCACTACAGCCTGGGGCTGAGGAGAGCTCAGTGGGTGAAATATCCACCACAAGTGGTGGCACGCACTTGTGATCATAGTGCTGGGGGGGGGGGCATCAGAGACAGGCAGATCCTGGGGCTCACTGGCCAGACAGCCCAGCGAGTTCCAGGCCAGGGAAGGACCTCATGTAAAGAAAAAGGTGCATGGCACCAGAAGAACAGCAGAGGTTGTCCTCCTGCCTCTGGATGGACATGCATGCATGTGTGCCTATACATACCTAAACACGTGCGCACACACGCACACACACACGCACACACACGCACATGCATGTACACTGACCCATAAAAAAAGCCAGTTGCCCACTTTGGGGTGTGAGCATATGAATTATGGGACACTAATTAATTCAAGGAAATCTATACCTTGCCTTGTCCTTCAGTTTCAAGATTGATAACTGTGCTGTCCAATACGGAGAGTAGCCATCATTTAAATCCAAAATATTTGAACTCGAGTTAAATTTAGCAAAATGAAAAATGCCATTTTTGGTCTGGCCAGCCACACCTGAAGTGCTGACTCACCTGCTTCCTCACCAGTCACTACTGTCAGAGAAAGCATTTCCATCCCTGCAGAAAGTTCTCTCAGACAGAACTGGTCTAGAAAATGGGCTCCTGGGGCGGCAAGGGCATCCATCCCATTGTTGACAATGCGTGAAATGCCAGCCCTGTCAGTTGTACGTGGAAATACAGCTCTGCCCTGATTAGACAATGGGTCTCTCAAGGCCTGGGAATTTCTGTTGAACAGGCTAGGGGCTGATGAAAACAGCTTGTAAAAGCATTTGCCAGCAGCCTTGCCCACACACAGAGGAGATGAATGTCTACAGAGACAGACCATCATTGCCTCAGAGATGCTAGGGGAAAGCACATCTCTGGGCCAGGGAGGGCCCTTCTCCCAGTTCACTCTTGTTGAACTCTGAATCCAGGGCACTTATGGGACTATTATTAGGATAGAAGCCCATCTTATTGGGTTTTCATTCTATGCTTCCAGTGAGATCATTACCCTTTTTGAGGCCAAGAAAATGACTTTTGCTCTTAATATTATCTCCTTGGAGTTTAATACACATATGATAAACACTAGTTCTCAGACTATGTCATGTTATAATCACCTCTGTATGTGCCCTCTTTGTTCATGAAATCCTCACAGCAGGAACTGAATTCTGTTTCTTTTCCTACAGCATTTGGTACTATGTGGGATGCATATTGTTTCCATAAAAATAAGTTTGTGCCAGGTGTAGTAGCTCACACCTTTAATCCCAACACCCAGGAGGCAGAGGCAGATGGAGCTCTGTGAGTTCAAGGCCAGCCTGGTCTACATAGCAAGTTCCAGGCCAGATAGGGCTACAGGGAGACCTTGTCTCAAAAAGACAAAAAAATATGTTCTTGTGTGTGTATGGATGATGGGTGGCAGATGGATGGATGGATGGATGAAGGATGGATGTATGGATTGATGGATGGATGAAGGATGGATGGATGGATGGATTGATGGATGGATGGATTGATGGATGGATGAAGGATGGATGGATGAAGGATGGTTGGATGGATGAAGGATGGATGGATGGATGGATTGATGGATGAAGGATGGATGGATTGATGGATGAAGGATGGATTGATGAAGGATGGATGGATTAATGAAGGATGGATGGATGAAGGATGGATGGATGGATGAAGGATGGATGGATGGAGGGTGGGTGGAGGATGCAGGAATGGCCTCAGACCCACACTGATGAAGGATCTCATGTTTCAGTGATGTCACCATTTCTAGTGATGCATTACTTTACATCTTAGAATATCAGAAGAACTCATTATTCTCTCTAAAATGAGAAGACATATCTTCTAAGCCAATAATAAACTGATGAATGGGTTAAAGTTTTTCCAATGTGATCAGAGAGCTTTATCAGAAAAGCATTCCCTTTCTCTTGTTTATGGGAGAAAAAATCGAGGCAATACCAAATCTTACTCAAAAGGAAAACACAGCAATAGGGAAGTTTCACAGGCAATCACGTATGTGTTACGCTGACTATTCTAGAGCATGTTGTGTTATTCTTTTAACAATCCAATGTTAAATACCTGTCCCATAATCTTGAATCTTTTATCAGTCTTTTGCTTCTGTATACAAGAGGAGTGAGAGTCCATGTTGCACAGTAGTGAGGGACATGAGGCCACACAGAAAGGCACAGGCCAGCTCTTAGCTACAAGACAAAGGAGGCCAGTTTGTCAAGAGCATATTCATTACCTGTTTTTTTGTCTGCTCATGTCCAGGAACTCCACTGAAACTTATTCAAAAGACCTTGAGTAACCTGTGACCCCAGCCACCACCACTACCCTTTTCACATTATCTGACAATTATATATTGGTTTTTGTTTCTTATAATTATTTTCTAATTATAAAAACATCCAAGCATATTGTAGAAATACAGATGAAGAAAACTAAAAATGCTTCTTATTGCCGTTATTTACTATGGACATTTTGGTGTGTCTTCTCCTTTTTCTAGCTATAGGACCAATTAGAATCATGCTCCTATACTTTGTTGCTATTTGCCTTTTGTATCGAGCAATGATTATTTGGAAGACATCTCCATCCACTATTTTTTTCCAAAACAAAGTCAGTATATGTTAAATAGTAATTCACTAGGGCCAGGAAGATGACTCAATAGGTAAAAGTATTTGTCACCAAGCCTGATGACTTGAATTCAATCTCCTGGACCCATGGGAGTATGGGCGTGGTGGGGGGCGGGACCTACTCCAGCAAGTTGTCTTCTGACATCCACACATGCATGTATGTATGTACCCCTCCCCAAAATAAATAAATGTGAGGCTACAACTAAAATTGTAGAGGATAATTTATCATCCTAAGCACATATATTAAGAGATAAGAACTACTAAATATGAATGAGCTAAGCATGTACTTTAAGAAATTAAAGTAGAAAATGTAAAAATCAAATATAATAAAAAGAAATTATGTCAAGAAGAACAACTTGACAGGAAACTAAAGCTATGAGCATAGAAATCTTTTTCTTCTCCAGTGCTCTGCAGTCAAATGCTGTGCTGCACAGACCTCCGCTGATCTTGCCCTTCCTGAAGAGTCCGATTTTCATCTGTTGTCACTTGCCCTAGGCCTGAAGGAAACCCTTGAACATTTTCTGTAGTGCAGTTCTGCCTGTAATAAAGTGTCCATGCTTTTCTTCATCTAAAGGGTCTTTATTTTTGCCAGTATTTTGAGGTCTGCTTTCACTGGATATGGAATTCTGGATTGAGGTCTTTGCTTTATTTTGTTCAGCATATTTTGTTGTCATTCCTTTGTCTTCTGGTAGTCACTGTTTCTAATAAGTCATAAATTATTTTTTAATCCTCACTCCCTATATATAATTCTCTCTTTCTCTCTCTGGATGACTTCAGTGTTTTTTATGATGGTCCTGGATGTGGGTCTCTACGCAGCTATCCTACTTGGGATTTAATTTCTTAAATCCTAAATGTGGGCTTTCTTGCTTGCTTGTTCATTTTTTTCTTCTTTCCTTTCTTTCATTCTTCCTTCCTTCCTTTTTCCCTTCCTTCCTTCCTTCCTTCCTTCCTTCCTTCCTTCCTTCCTTCCTTCCTCTCTTCCTTTCTTTCTGTCCTGGGTACTAAACATAGAGCCTCATATGTCATAGACAAACACTGCACCACTGAGCTATAGCCCTGACTATCTTTTCTTTTTTATTTTGAAACAGGGTTGTCCTAAGTTGCCCAAGCTGGCCTTCCTTGAACTTGTGATCTTCTAGCCTTGGCCCCTTGATGGCTGGGATTACAGACCAGCCTGCACCATCAGGGCTAAAGTTGGGATTTTTCACTGAGAAGTCTGAAACCATTATTCTTTCAAATATTGTTTTCTTTTCAAATATTTTCCCCACCCATGTTCTCTTCTGCTTTGAGGATGGTGTTCGTGTGCAGACTGTTTGTTTCCTGTAGTTCTCTGGGGTTTGATTACTTTTCTTTCATTGGTTTCTATTTCATAAAAGAGACAACTTCTCACCTGTTTTCTCAGGTTGACTGGTGTTCTCTTTTCATCTTCAATCTGCCCACCGGTTGCCTTTCATTTTGGTTACCGTGGAGGTCAGATACAGGCTTTTCATTGTCTTTTTGTTTTTTAATACTTTATTTATTATTTTAATGTTATGTGTATGAGTGTATTGTCTGGATGTATGTAAGTGCACCTGTCTTATGAAATGCCTGTAGATGTTATAAGAGGGCATTGAATCCCCTGGAACTGGCATTATGGACCGTTGTTAGCCAATATGTGGGTGCTGGGAATTGAACCTGGGTCCTCTAGAAGAGTAGCCAGTGTTCTCAACTATGAGATATCTCTCCAGCCCTCATTGTCTTTTTTTTTTTTTTAAGAGCAGCAGTGCTCTTTTTTAAAATTTATTTATTTATGTGTATGAATGTACTGTCTGCATGTAGGTCTGTGCACCCGTGTCATGCAACGCCGCGGGCCAGAAGAGGGTGTCGGATTCCCCTGGGACTGGAGTTCTCCTGGAATTGGAGTTACAGACGGTTCTCAGCCACCATGTGGGTGCTGGGGATCGAATCCTGGTCCTCTGTAAGAACAATCGACGCTCTTAACCGCTAGGCCATCTCTCCAACTCCCCTCATTGTGTTTTAAAAAATGGGTTTAATTTCTCTAGTGAGAGGCCATTGTAATCCCGTCATCAAATCCATAATTTTCTACAATATTTAAACATTTGCCTTTTTTTCCTTTGAATGCTATTTATAATAACTGACTTAAGGTCTTTTGCTGTTGAGTCCAATGCCCAGTTTCCTGGGTTTGATATCGAGAATGCTTTTATGCTTGATCATTGTGTCACAGGCAGTGAGGAGTGGACTAGAGTCACAGCTCTATGCTGCCACCTACAGCTAGCTGCCTGAGGAGGTCTTTTCAGAGAGAGGATTCTTGATTTCTCCACAGAAAAGAATTTCAGGACATGACCCTATGAAGCTGAGTTAGAGTTTATTAGGAAGAAAGTTTCACATGGATTTAAGCATGGGGTTCATGAAAGAGACACTTAGGGAAAGAGTAAGACATAGCCAATATGGCTGTGGATTTTTCAAGGAGAGCTGCACAGATGCCAGATATATGATTTTGGTACCACTCAAATTACATTTCCATAGAATTGCTAAAAACAAAACAAAAACTCCTCCTCCCCTTCCTCCTCCTCCTTTTCTGCCTCCATCACCATCACCATCTTCTTCATCTTCATCTTCTTCATTTCCTTTTGGACAAAAAATGGCAATTATAAGGTGGTTCCAGAGTGCTTTGGGTAGGATTGCATCTAATAAGATAAAACCATGGGTCACAAGCATTGCAAAGGGACTTAAGACATGTCTTTTACTATAAATGTGGTTTTATGAAAGATTCCTAGAAATTTGAAGATATACATCTGGAAAAGGAGAAAGGCCATCTAATGTAGGCCTTAAGAATGAACCATTGCTGTTTTAGCATTCGTATTTGAAACATCTCCATATAAAAGAAATATTGTCTCTAGGCAACCATCACAACAAACCTTGCTCTCATCTAGGGAGAGGTTTCAATCACATTCCCAGGTAAAGGGCACATTTTCCTTTCCATGTTCCTTTCATTTTCCCACTCTTCCTACCCTGCCTCAATTGACTACATTTTCCTGCTTCTTTGAAATCTTAGTGATCCATTGTTTTAAAGAACGTTGTACAAGCCAGACATATTGATGCATGCCCATAATCCTATCACTTAGGATGCAGACCCAAGAGTATCCCAAGATTGAAGGCTGCACGGTGAGACTCTGACTCAAAGCAAACAACAGAATGGACAGTGTAAATAACACACTGCAGCAACACTGAATTCTGCTGTCCTCCTCTGATATTATTTTATATTTTATTTTTATGAATTATTTTGCTAGAAAATTTAAACTTATGTGGTGAGAACACATGAAATATGGAAGGCATCAAATTAAAAAAACTCAGTGGAGATAGTTAAAGGTATAGAAATGTACAAAAATAGATTCCCACAGCATTTTCAGTAGCATTACTGATCAGAAGAGAAACATCTAGAGGTAATCTGAAGAGCAAGGACTAACAGGCATAATCAGGGATTTAAAATATCTCACAGGTGATCAGATGTGAATCCAATCTGATTCTTATTTTAGACAACAGATCAGTTATTATCTGATCATCTTGGACATATGTATATTTGCCTTTTTGTTTTCTTATTCATGATAAATAAACACCAGAAGTTGTTCATAAGTACCTCTAACAAGAGGTTCAGTTTCCAGATTATTTCCCATGTCAACTTATTAGGACTTGCTTTTAGGTTTTTTTATGTGTGGGCCTCCAGTAAGTTGTCCTAGAGTGGCTACTTAAGATTAAGTTAATTAAAAGTTAAATTGGTGCTGGAGAGATGGCTCAGTGGTTAAACACTGGCTGTTCTTACAGAAGACCCGGGTTCAAATCCCAGTCCCCATATGGCAGCTAACAACTGTTTTAACTCCTTTTCCAGAGGATTCAACACCCTCTTCTGTCCTCCACAGGCAATGCACAACATGGGTGCAGTTAGCAGGCAATACATGCATATACATAAAATAATAAATAAAATATTTTTAAGTAAAGGAACATAAAGATCGAGTTATGTAATTACAATAATCATATCTCAAATTTTCAATGGCCACATACCTCCATGTGTCACATGTATCAAACTAAAACTGTACAACTATAAAGCATTTCTGTTATAATAGAAAATTCCATAACACTTTGGAGGCAGAGACAGGTGGATCTCTGTGAGTTTCTGGTCTACAGAGTGAGTTCCAGGCCAACTGGGGCTACACAGAGACCCTGTCTCAAAAAGACACCCCCCCCCAAAAAAACCAAGTCAGAGTGGGATTCAGTCTATTATAGTCCATAATTTTAGAGCTAAGAGTCAGCAGAAATATGACAATCTATTTTTCATTTTTTTGAAACAACTTGATTGAGATATAATTTAATGTTTAGTATAATTACAAAGTTGTGTAACAAACACTGCATCCAACTGCTTTTGTGAATAAAGTCCTAGAGGAACACATCTCAGCTCAGTGGGTTTTGTCTTACGGATAACTACTTTCCTGCTTTAACAGCAAGGCTGAGTGGAGATGGCAGAGACTGTGGACCTTAACGTCATATGTATTTACCACTTGTCTCTTCAAAGAAAATTCATTTTAGAAATTGTCCTTACACTTAAGGCATCAGCTTTCAAGGGTGTTGACATGCTGAGGTCGCTCTTTACTGCCAAGGTTTTAACTCTAGGGACCATAGAACTGCTTCTCTCAACATCGTTTCTCTTTCAACCCTAGCAGCCTCAGGTACATTGCCCCCTGAGTGCACAACACAATACTTACTCACAAAGTTCCAAGGACTGGGTTCATTTTTTTTTCCCTTGCAGATTGTGTTGTTCTAATCTTGTCTTCCCCAGTCTTTAAAATATATATTTGTTAAGTCACTAAGAGTATTTTAAAGCATTCCACAATGGTTGCTAGTTCATCATATGAAGTCCCTTTAATTTTGCTTTGTATTTTGAAGCTGTTTCTAGGTACAAATTAGTGAAGAATTACTACATTTTCTATCATTACAGAGGGAGCCTCTTTAACTCCAGGAATATGTATGCTTTCAAATCTAGTAACAAGGTTCCTCTACTTTTTCATCAAGATTTCTTCCTGGCATCATTTTCCAACCTGTACTTTGGACATTTTTATTTTATAGATATATCTTTTGTAAAAGAGAGCTTGACTACATAATCTTAAATTTATTCTGACTGCCTTTAGATTTTAAGTAAAGCAATAAATTTATGTTCATTTAACTATAATCTCTAAAATATTCTATTTCTGTTTCCTAATTTGGCTTCTGCAAATACCCCACATTCAATTCACATCTTTGTTTTTTTTTGGTGTTTTTGAGACAGGGTCTCCCTGTAGCCCCAGCTGGCCCAGAACTCACTCTGTAGACCAGGCTGGACTTGAACTCAAAGAGATCTGCCTGCCTCTGCCTCCCGAGTGCTGGGATGAAAGGTGTGTACCACCACACCAGGCCAATTTACATCCAGGGACATATACTCTGCAGACTCTTATTCTCTACATTTTGGTCAGTTGTGGCTTTCCGTGTTACCATTTGTTGAATGAGAAGGCTTCACTGGCAGGAGTTGAACAATGCATTAATATGCTCTCTGCCCCTCATTCCATTATGTTCCCTGAATTTGCTTTGCTTAAAGCTATGAGCCTAGGGCCACTTCCAAGCCAGAAAATTGTACACTAATTCTGAGCTTAATGTTTTCAGGACTATTCAGGCAGTGTGATCTGGAATTGGAAAATTCTTCAATGGCCGTATGTGTATTAACAATCAAGGCAGATATGTTGCTCTATTGCCCAGTACTGAGGCTGGAGAAAGGCAATTTCCTTGCCGTCTAGGTTGGTGGTAATGGTGCTCGGTTACTAGCAGTGGCTGTGCAACAGGGGAAGTATCTAACTCATTCTCCCAGTAAAGATCCAACCCACTGGGGTCCCAGTACATGATCTTCTAATAGATCTTATGCTGTGGAAGTCACTGGGCTTTTTCATTTGCATGAAAGAAATATTTAATTTTCAAAGATAATTCCAGAAGGAGAGCTCATTTTTAACACAGAGCCTCTATCATTTCTCCAAAAAGGTGAGGCTGCTTTTACTGCTATCTGCTTCCCTCCTGCCCAGTGAGATGACTCTTGCCTCTGAAAGGAGCTAGTTCCAGATGGGAAGCATTTTTCTGGAAGTCTGCTGTAGGTGCCCAGCCATCCAGCAGGGAAAGCCTTATCTGCAGAGCTCCTGCACTTGCTCTTTCAGCCCACAGTCGTCAGGTGCTTTGGAGACCATGGCTGACATTATTTCTCTAGTCACACCATCCAGTTCCTACACACTTTTCTAGAATAATAAATACAAGAGCCATATGCTTGGGAAGATTTTTTTTTTACACTCTCCATTTTCAGAAAGCACTAAAAATGGAGGCCAAATTCAAAGATCTTACATCATAGAAAGCAGTGGGCAAGCAGACAGGGTTCTGAACCTCATCCCCTCCCTGAAGGAGAGCCTTCGAACTCTTCTTGCAGGAGCTATTTCATTTTAAAAACCAGAGGCTGGAAATGAAGTGGAGCTCTGGCCTGGAGGCATTTGGAAGCATCCACGAGGCAGGTGGTGGGAAAGAGCTATGAGCCCACCTGCACAGCTTCGGCTTCTCTGAACTCAGAACTGGCCACAGTGTGCAGGTTACTCTCCAAAACAGAACAGCATCCTTCCCACTCACAATAGCCTCAAAAACAATAAAATACCTAGGAACAAACCTAACCAAAGACACCAAAGATCTCTACAACAAAAATTTTAAACCCTTTAAGAAAGAAATTGAAGAAGACATCAGAAGATGGAAAAACCTCCCATGCTCATGGATTGGGAAAATTAACATTGTAAAAATGTCCATTCTACCCAAACTCTTGTATAGATTTAATGCAATTCCAATCAAAATCCCCAAGAGTTTCTTCACAGGCTTGGAAAAAAAAAGTCCTTAAATTCATTTGGAAAAACAAAAGACCCCGAATAGCCAAAACAACCCTGAGCGAAAAGAGCTACACAGGGGGGATCTCTATACAGACTTCCAACTATACTATAGGGCTATAGTCATAAAAACAGCCTGGTACTGGCACAAAAATAGACCTGTTGACCAATGGAACAAAACCAAAGATGCAAACCTGAGCACATACAATTTCAGCCATCTCATATTTGACAAGGGGGCCAAGAAGACACAATGGAGAAAAGACAGCATCTTCAGCAAATGGTGTTGGCAAAAGTGGATCACCACTTGTAGAAGAATGAAATTAACCCCCTAGCTCTCACCCTGTACAAAACTCAACTCCAGATGGATGAAAGACCTCAACATGAAACCCCAAACTCTGAAGGCGATAGAAGAAAAAGTTGGCCAGCAGACTACAAGACATAGGCATAGGAAGAGACTTCCTAAATCAGACAGGTGCGGTCCAGAATAAGGTCGACAATTGACAAATGAGACCTCATTAAACTCAAAAGGCTTTGTACATCAAAAGAAACAATCAAGAAGTGAAGAGAAAATCCACAAGTGGGAGGAAACCTTCACCACAGAAACATCTGCAAAGCATGTTATCCAGAAATATAAACTACTCAAAAAACAAAAAGAATGAAAACAAAAACCCACTCAAATAGATGGAGCAAAGAGCTGAACAGAGACCTCACAAGTGAGGAATTAGAGATGGCTGAGAAACACCTTAAGAAGTGTTCAACATCACTTCATTAAGGAAATGCAATGAAACCACTTTAGATATCATCTTACTCCAATAAGACTGGCTAGGATCAAGAAAACAAATGATACCAAGTGCTGGGAGGTTGTGGGGAAAGGGGAACACCATCCACTGCTGGTGGGAATGTAACTCGTGCAGCCACTATGGAAAGCAGTAGGCAGAAACCCTGGAAGACTTGGAATGAACTTGCACCCAACCCAGCCATACCCTCTCCTAGGCATGTACCCCCAAGACTCACCTCACTGGCAGAGTACATGCAGGCCATGTTTATCAGCTGTCTTCACAATAGCAAAGAGCTGGAACCAAACCCAAATGCCCCTCAACTGATGAGTGGATAGAGAAAATGGACATTTTCTCTAAAGTGGTACATCTACACAATGGAGTTCTATGCAGCAGTAAAGAAAGATGACATCATGAACTTTGCAGGAAAAATGGCTGGAGCTAGAGGACATCATGCTGAGTGAAGTAACACAGTCCCAGAAAAACAAACGAAGAATGGTATCCCTCACTGTGGATGCTGTGCCAATTACCCAGTTGTAAGTATTTCCTGTGCATGCCCCTTGAGCTTTTGTCCAAGCAGTTGGGAGTGATGCATATTGGAAACGACAACAAAACAACAGAAAGGACTCCATCAAAGAACTGACCGAAACAGTAAACTTCTGCTCAAAACAGCAACTTCCAATGGAGAATATTGAGAAAGACTGAGGAACGAGATGAATAGCGTTTGACAGAATGCATGAGCTCTCTGGAGGGGTGGGGGAATGGGGGTACAAGGTCTAGGGTCTAGATTTGATAAAAAATATGATGATAAATTTAAAAAAAAATAAATAAAAATTTTTAACAATCATTAAAAAAAGAAATAAATAAAATTTAAAATATATTAAAAAATAAAAAAAGAAGGAGATCAGGGAAAATATATATATATATATATATAATATATATATATATATATGTAAAGGAAGCTTGGAAGACTTGCCACCCAACCCAGCATACCACTCTTGGGCATGTACCCACAAGACTCACCACCACAGAGATACAGCACAGCTATGTTTATTTCAGCTCTCTTCACAATAGCAAGGAGGGAACCAACCCAAATGCCCTCAACTGACGAGTGGATAGAGAAAAATGTGGTACATCTACACATGGAGTTTTATGCAGCAGTAAGAAAGATGACATCACAAGCTTTGCAGGAAAATGGCTGGAGCTAGAAGACATCAAAAAGTGAAGTAAACACAGTCCCCAGAAAAACAAACGACAAATGGTATCCTCCATCTGTGGATGCTATGCCAATTACCTAGTTGTAAGTATTTCTTGTGCAGGGCCCCTTGAGCTTTTGTCTAAGCAGTTGGGAGTGATGCATATTGGAAACAACAACAACAACAACAACAACAACAACAACAACAGCAATAGAAAGGACTGCATCAAAGAACTGACTGAAACAGTAAACTTCTGCTCAAAACAGTCAACTTCCACATGGAGCATATTGAGAAAGACTGAGAAAGAGATGAAAAGCATGTTTGGCAGAATACATGAACTCTGGTGGGGTGGGGGGATAGGGTGGGGGACACGGGTCTAGATTTGATAATCTTGTACAAAATATATATTTAAAAAGATTAAAAGAAAAACCAGCATCCACCACAGGGTGAAAGAGGCCACAGATATTCATGAATTAGCCCCAAGCAAAGAGATGACTGAGAGATTACTCATCTGATTATTGTCTGGGTTCCCGTAAAGCCTCCGGTGAGGTTTCTGTGTTTTTATTTGTTTTGTGTTGTTTGTGCTAAGACTGAACCCAGGCTTCACACAAACACACTATCTTCAAGCCAATGATTAGAGTCTTTGGAATTTTTTTTATTTGTCTTTTCTTTCTTTTTTGAGGTCTGAGATATAATGAAATTACTTTATTATTTTGGAAGAAAATATCTATTCATGCATGAATTATTAAAAAAATATGGCTTTCTGCCCTGGCTATTTAGAAGACTAGAAGGCTAAAATGAGACCTGTCTTTCCATGCCCTGGTACTACTTAAATACTACTTTTCTATTCCTTTTTTTCATATTGTCATGCATTTAGTTATAGAGTGGTAGCCACTTTTATGTTTCTTATTTTCCCCTTTTAGTTAACTTTTTTCTTTTACAACATTTTTGTATATTTATTTTTAAATGTTTATTTTTATATTTTATTGAATTTTGTGTTTCATACATAATTTTTCAGTCAGTCTAAATCACCATTATACCTTGGCGCCCTCCCTCTCCTTCCTGCCCCCAGGAGTTCATATCACTGTCATTCCTGCTAGAGCCCTTTGTGCCACATTACTCTCCCCTCTCACTCCTCATTGCCAGCTCCCCCACTGAGCTCTAGACAGCCTATCCAGAGTCTTTTTTCTAAAGAAGGTCAGGTCTTCTTCACCTGACCACCATCTGCTGCTAATATTTCCTCAGCCAAGGTTGGGCTCTGCTGCCCATTTCTGCAGTTCTGTGCTGCGTGTTTGTCCAGCTGAGCTTGCATGGGTCTTGTGCATGCTGATTCCAGTGCTGTGGGGTCATATGAACTGGGTCACAGGAGCTTGTAGGATTCATTTCCATTTGATCTTGAATTGCCTCCCTGGTTCTTACAATCTTTCCACCCCCTCTTCTGCAATGAACCCTGAACCCTAGGTGGGGAAGGCTGAATATAGGCAACTTGTCTGTAGACTCTTAATCATGGCTGGTCCATGATTTTGGTTTCCTGGTCTCCTCTTGCATGGAGGAGCTCCCTTAATAAGAGTTAAGAGGTAGGTAGTTAATGCTTTCTTGGGTCCTTGTTCTATGATGCTCGCCTCTTGTGTGTAGAGGTTGCATTGTAGTTGTGTCGCCTAGGCATGAACCATTCACAGACCATATCTGTGTGTGTCCAGTTGTGGGACTCTGTACTATTCTCACCTGGAGCAGAAGAAGCTCCTTTTCTGAGTGGTGTCTGGGATATTTGTCTATAAATATAAGGACACTTCTTTTGTAGTTAGTAAAATGCTACCTTGGCCTAGTGATGTGTCTACTTTGTGGCATTGTCTAAGCTGTATGACTTCTCTAGATGCATGCATTTGACTATGTTGACAATACCACACATGAGATTCCTTCCACTGAGTGAGCTTTAGGCCCAATTGGTTAGCCATTGATTTCCCCAAGATAGAAGTGCGACTACTGCACTGATGTATGCTGTTCTGGTCGTTGATGTGGATATTTGGTCTTGAACCATGTACTGATGATCTCTCCTAGTGGCTTGCATAGTGCTCTCCAAAGCTATGAGAGCTAGCCTTCAGGGATGGTGGCTTCTAAGTCAAGAGCAACTCTCTTTCTTGTCGCTAACTGGGCTAAGTGTCTATCTATTTTGTTTATTCTTTCAAAGAACCAGCTCTTGGACTTATTGATTCTTTGTATTGTTTTGTTTGTTTCTATTTCATTAATCTCTGCTTGGATTTTTGTTGTTTCTTCTTGTTTGTTGGGTTCAGGCTTCATTTGTTGTTGTCTTTCAAGTGTCTTGAGTTGAAATGTTAGGTCGTTCATTTGTGCTCTTCCTGTTTTATTTTAAAATTATTATTAATGTAGGCACTTAGAGGTATAAATTTCCCTCTTAGGACTGCTTTTAAAGTGTTCCAGAGGTTTTTTTCGTATGTGTTGTACTTTTTGTTTAATTCCAGAAATACTTTTATTTCTTTCTTAATTTCTCCCTTGACCCATTCATTATTCAGGAGTGTGTTGTTTAATCTCCATGACTTTGTGTAGTTACTAGGACTTCTTCTGGTGTTGATATTACATTGTGGTCTGATAGAATGCTTGAAATTATTTCAATTTTTTATTTTTTGAGGTTTGTTCTGTGCCCCAGTATGTGTAGAAAGTTCCATGGGGTGCTGAATAGATATTCTTTGGTGTTTGGGTGGAATATATTCAGTAGATGTCTGTTAGGTCCATTTGGTTTATCATACTGTTCTGTTCAGATGTCTCTCTGTTTATTCTTTGTCCAGTTGACCTGTCTAATGGACATGGTAGGGTATAAAAGTCCTCTACTACTAGAGTGTTGAAATTAATCTGTGCCTTAAAGTCCTGTAGAATTGTGTTTATAAAGTTTGGTGCACCAGAGTTTGATATGTATATATTCATGATTGTGACATCTTCTTGGTTAATTATTCCTTTGATAAGAATGAAGCAACCCTCTTTATCTCTTCTGATTAGTTTGAATTTGAAGTCTATTTTGTCTGATATTAGAATAGCAACTCCTGCTTGCTTCTTAGTGCCATTTGCTTGAAATATTTTTTCCACCCTTTTGCCTTAAGATAGTGCCTGTCCTTGAAGGTGAGATGGTTTCATTGACTCTTTGTATTGCTTCAAGTATTCTCTGAAGGGCTGGTTTTCTGGATATGAATTCTTTCAACCTATTTATGTCATAAAAGATTTTTCTTTCTCCTTCAACTATAATAGACATTTTTGCTGGGTAAAGTATTCTGAGTTGGCATCTTATAGACATTTAGAACTGGGAATAGTCTGATCCAAGCTCTTCTGGCATTCATTGTTTGCATTGAAAAGTCAGCTGTAATTCTGTTGGGGTTTCCTTTATATGTGACTTGTTTTTCTTTTGTACCTTTCCATATTCTGTCTCTATTTTAAACATCTAGTGTTTTTACTATGATATGGCATGGGGAATTTCTTTTCTGGTCCTGTCTATTTGATGTTCTATGTGTTTCTTGTATTCGCATGGGTATGTCTTTCCTTAATTTGGGGAAATTGTCATCTACAATCCTGTTGAAAATCTGATTAATACCATTATCCTAAGACTCTTCTCCTTCCTCTATACCTATGATGCATAGGTTTGATCATTTCATGGTGTCCCACATTTCCTGAATATTCCATTCCTGTGGGGTTTTTTCTTCCACTTTATCTTTCAGTCTTAATATTCTATTTTCTACTTCATTAATTCTGTTACTGAGGCTTTCTCCCTTCCTTTCTAGATGGCTTATTCCTTCCTCTTCTTTTTTTCTGGTCTTTTAAAGACAGGGTCTCCCTGTAGCCCCAGCTGGCCTGAAACTCACTCTGTAGACCAGGCTGAACTTGGACTCACAAAGATCCACCTGCCTATGCCTCCCTAGTGCTAGGATTAAAGACACGCAGCCACCATGCCCGGCCAGCTTATTCCTTTTTCATTTCAGCCTGGGTTTTCTTCAGTAATTCTATCTCCTTTGTGAATTCAGTCTGAAGTTTATCATTATCTTCTTTCAGTTTATTCCTATCTTCTTTTAATTCTTTGACTTCTTTGTTTGCATGTTCTTTAAATTTCTTGAATTCATTTATCGTGTCTATGGTAGTTCTTTTAAATTCTGTGTCCTGGGTTACATCTAGGGGGTCCTCATTGTAGCACTCTTCTACAGGATTGGTAGAATTTAGTGGAGAAATGTTATTTGGGTTTTTCATGTTGTTGTTTTTTGTTGTGATTTTGGCATGTGGATTTCTTTTATTGCTTGTGATTCTGGTATGAAGCCCAAGTGTTTTTTTTTGTTGAATTGAAGACTGATTTTGCTTGTATTCTTGTCTTATTAGGTATGAAAGGCTGGTTGGTCTAGGCTTCAGGTTCCCACTTCTGATTTTGTACTGGAGAGACCAGCTCAGTCTCATTCAGCTAATCAAAAGCTCCTCCAGAGGCCCAAGACAGCTATTGATCAAGGCAGGTTTTAATCCCCCATCCCCCACACCATGTGAAGCCAAGGGAGGGGCCCAAGTGTTCCTGAACTAGGGAGTAGGGAGTCTGCAGTTTGTGGCTCTCACCACAAATGGAGGTCGGTCTCATGCACTCACTGGGAGAGTTGGCCCACAGAACCTCCATACCACTTGGGGTCTGGCTACTGGCTCTCCAGGGCAGGAGCTGGGAAGCTTAGAATTGTTGTGATTTTCAGTGATTTTTTTTTTATTCTTTTGTTTTTGCATTTAGGCTTTTCCGGGAACACCACAGAAATCACATGACCCAAAAATGGAAGGGTCCTCTTGGTCAGGGTCTTCATTAACCAAAGCAATTTGTGCAGGTTAAAAAGCAAGAGCTCAGACAGAGGCTTATTGACACACCCACTGACCTTCCTCATCAGCTGTTGTTAGCAGGCCCGCTTGGACAGCCTCAGGCAATAACACATTTTCAAATTCAAAGTCAAGTCTACAGAGGCCTGGGAGTCTGAGAATCCAAAGGCCTAGCAAAAGCCAGCTTCGTTCTTTGTTTCTAGCCCTGCCATGCCCTGTTTTATCCACCAGGTAAGTGGCAAATATACTCTAATTGTCTGATGGACAGTAAATGGCATAGAACCTGAAGATCATGCAGGAGCTGAAAACTCAGACAATGCTCGGGAAGATGGTTAATACAATACAATTCTTATTGCATTGGTGGACAAAGATCACTGCAGAGTCAGCCTTCAGTTTAATATGAGTTCTATGGATACAAAACACTTTTCAAATATACTTTTTAAATTTTTCTTTTTTTTTATTTTATTTATTTTTTATGTGTATGAATGTACTGTCTGCATGTAGGTTTGTGTGCTTGTGTCATGCAGTGCCACGGAGGTCAGAAGAGGGTATCAGATTCCCCTGGAACTGGAGTTAAAGACAGTTCTCAGCCACCACGTGGGTGCTGGGGACCAAACCTGGGTCCTCTGTAAGAGCAGTCAGCACTCTTAACCACTAGGCCATCTCTCCAACCCCCAAATACCCTTTTAAAAATTAACTACTGATTTGGCTGGAGAGATCAATTAGTCTGTAAAGTGCTTGTCATACAAGCATGAGTACCTGAATTCAATCCCCAGAACCAATGAACAAAAGCCAGACTTGGTAGTACACATGCTTGTAACCCAAGGGAAGGAAGGCAGAGACAGGTGGATCCCTGAGGCTCACTGGCCATCCAGCCCAGCCTGCTTGCTAACTCCAGGCCAGTGAGAACCTTGTCTCAAAAGGCAAGATAGGCAACACCTGATAACAGTTCACAAGGTTGTCTTTTGACCTCCACACTTATGCATACATATGTCCACCCACACAAACATGCATACACAGACACACATGCAAACATACACACACATGCATGAATACATAATTACTAATAATCCCAACAAGAGATGATGGAATAAAAATGCTATCTTTTGCTGTTCCCTTATGAATGAAATACACAAAAGATAATATCTACAATCCAAAACCACCCTGAAGAATATTTGGATCTGATTGAATTAAACCAGGAGCTAGGAATACCAACTATCAGACCAGTTTTTGAACATTCGCTAAATGAGTGAGTGAAACACAAGCCTTCTGGGATATATCAATGTCTCTGAAAGAAAATGAGAGAATTCTTTGGAACCCAATCCAGACTGAGCAGCTAAGTTCATATTTCTAGAGAAACACTGGGAAAAGGACCATTTCTATAGTGGTATTCAAAGGTTGGTCCTTCCCATGGCAGTGCTAGTCTACATCTAGATTGTCCCCCAAAGGTTCGTGTTTGAAAGCCTAGTCCTCAGAGATGCTACTACTGGAAGATGGTGGAGACTCTAGCATGTGGGGCCTGCTGGAGATAGGACAAATGCCACTGGTATAGGACTGTGAGTAAAAGAGCATATTTTATATGCATGTCAAATGCTCTTATGTTGTCTCTCTCTCTCTCTCTCTCTCTCTCTCTCTCTCTCTCTCTCTCTCTCTCCTCTCTCTCTCTCTTTTGCTTTTGCTTGCTCCTCCTTGCTTCCTGGCAGACGTGTACTCTGCCTTGCTACAGGCTCCAAGCAATACAGTTAGCTAACCATGGTCTGAAACCATGAGCTTAAACATGTATTTCCTCCTTTGAGGTCACCTTTTCAAATATTTCATCACAACTGTGGTGGTTTGAATGAGAATATTCCTCAAAGGCTGTTTGGGAAGAGTCATGGAACCTTTAGAAAGTGGGGCCATGCTGGAGGAAGCATGTCACAGAGGAGTGAGCTTCCTGTGCTTGCTTGGAGATGTGAATGGTGGATTTCTGCTCCAGCCACCTCTGCCACCATGCCTCCCCCAACCATCATGGACTCTCCCTCTGGAACCATAGTAAGTCAAGTAAATGTCCATATAGAAGTTTCCTTGGTCATGGTGTTTTATCGCAGCAACAGAAAATCAGTGTGGTGGGAACAACACAGAGAAGAACTGAAGATCAGCCTATCTGTGTCAGACACCTCAGACCCAGTTCTGCTTATTACCAAAAAAAGCAAAAAGGAAAAGTTAAAAACTTGGTCCTTAGAGCAAAGAATAGAACACAATTGTGAAAAAAAACTTAGGCAATGATAATTATGATTAAATCTGAAAGCTACACTTCACAACTTGAGGATATGATTAAAGCTGTGCATAGATGAAAACTGTTAGACTAAAGCACCATTTAGCATTAATAAATAAAAACTAATCAAAACAATACATTAATTATTCAACTCAAGAAGTTTGTAAAAGAACTCAAGGTAATTACAGAAACCAAAAGGAAACAATAAATAACAATGAGAGTTAAAATTGAATAAATTTTTTTTTGTCTTTTCGAGACAGGGTCTCCCTGTAACAGCCCCAGCTGTCCTGGAACTCACTCTGTAGACCAGGCTGGCCTTGAACTCACAAAGATCNCACTTTTAAAAATTAACTACTGATTTGGCTGGAGAGATCAATTAGTCTGTAAAGTGCTTGTCATACAAGCATGAGTACCTGAATTCAATCCCCAGAACCAATGAACAAAAGCCAGACTTGGTAGTACACATGCTTGTAACCCAAGGGAAGGAAGGCAGAGACAGGTGGATCCCTGAGGCTCACTGGCCATCCAGCCCAGCCTGCTTGCTAACTCCAGGCCAGTGAGAACCTTGTCTCAAAAGACAAGATAGGCAACACCTGATAACAGTTCACAAGGTTGTCTTTTGACCTCCACACTTATGCATACATATGTCCACCCACACAAACATGCATACACAGACACACATGCAAACATACACACACATGCATGAATACATAATTACTAATAATCCCAACAAGAGATGATGGAATAAAAATGCTATCTTTTGCTGTTCCCTTATGAATGAAATACACAAAAGATAATATCTACAATCCAAAACCACCCTGAAGAATATTTGGATCTGATTGAATTAAACCAGGAGCTAGGAATACCAACTATCAGACCAGTTTTTGAACATTCGCTAAATGAGTGAGTGAAACACAAGCCTTCTGGGATATATCAATGTCTCTGAAAGAAAATGAGAGAATTCTTTGGAACCCAATCCAGACTGAGCAGCTAAGTTCATATTTCTAGAGAAACACTGGGAAAAGGACCATTTCTATAGTGGTATTCAAAGGTTGGTCCTTCCCATGGCAGTGCTAGTCTACATCTAGATTGTCCCCCAAAGGTTCGTGTTTGAAAGCCTAGTCCTCAGAGATGCTACTACTGGAAGATGGTGGAGACTCTAGCATGTGGGGCCTGCTGGAGATAGGACAAATGCCACTGGTATAGGACTGTGAGTAAAAGAGCATATTTTATATGCATGTCAAATGCTCTTATGTTGTCTCTCTCTCTCTCTCTCTCTCTCTCTCTCTCTCTCTCTCTCTCTCTCTCCTCTCTCTCTCTCTTTTGCTTTTGCTTGCTCCTCCTTGCTTCCTGGCAGACGTGTACTCTGCCTTGCTACAGGCTCCAAGCAATACAGTTAGCTAACCATGGTCTGAAACCATGAGCTTAAACATGTATTTCCTCCTTTGAGGTCACCTTTTCAAATATTTCATCACAACTGTGGTGGTTTGAATGAGAATATTCCTCAAAGGCTGTTTGGGAAGAGTCATGGAACCTTTAGAAAGTGGGGCCATGCTGGAGGAAGCATGTCACAGAGGAGTGAGCTTCCTGTGCTTGCTTGGAGATGTGAATGGTGGATTTCTGCTCCAGCCACCTCTGCCACCATGCCTCCCCCAACCATCATGGACTCTCCCTCTGGAACCATAGTAAGTCAAGTAAATGTCCATATAGAAGTTTCCTTGGTCATGGTGTTTTATCGCAGCAACAGAAAATCAGTGTGGTGGGAACAACACAGAGAAGAACTGAAGATCAGCCTATCTGTGTCAGACACCTCAGACCCAGTTCTGCTTATTACCAAAAAAAGCAAAAAGGAAAAGTTAAAAACTTGGTCCTTAGAGCAAAGAATAGAACACAATTGTGAAAAAAAACTTAGGCAATGATAATTATGATTAAATCTGAAAGCTACACTTCACAACTTGAGGATATGATTAAAGCTGTGCATAGATGAAAACTGTTAGACTAAAGCACCATTTAGCATTAATAAATAAAAACTAATCAAAACAATACATTAATTATTCAACTCAAGAAGTTTGTAAAAGAACTCAAGGTAATTACAGAAACCAAAAGGAAACAATAAATAACAATGAGAGTTAAAATTGAATAAATTTTTTTTTGTCTTTTCGAGACAGGGTCTCCCTGTAACAGCCCCAGCTGTCCTGGAACTCACTCTGTAGACCAGGCTGGCCTTGAACTCACAAAGATCCACCTGCCTCTGCCTCCTGAGTGCTAGGATTAAAGGCGTGTGCCACCACACCTGGCAAAAATGAATAAATTTTAAAACTACATATTTGGCAAAGAAAATCAAGATTTGGTGCTAAAACATAGATGAACTATTAATATTTTTATCACATGTTTTTAGCTAGGTAGTTAAGGGGAAATGCATGTACTATTAGGCTCATGTTGAAGTCAGAGAACAACTTCAGAGAATTGTTCTTTCTTTCTACCACGTGGGTTCTATAGAGATTGAACCCACATGAGTTCAGTGGGTCTTCAGGGTTGATGGCAAGTGCCTTCATCTGCTGGGCTGAGCCATTTCATTGGCCCAAACTATTAATACTTAACTGGCATATGACAGACAAAATATGCATATATAAAATTAGGAAGGGGAATGGGAAATAACACAAAGAGAGAGGGGAAAGATTTTAATTGAGGATAAGATTTAACTGCAGATAAATGTGAAAGCCTAAGACCCATCGTGAAGTTGAGAAATTGTCTAATTGCCAGACAAATAATTTCATGACTGACATCTTAAATTTAATTTTAAGTAGAGCGTTATAATGCTTTTTAATTTTTTTCTAAATAAAGTTAAAATATCCACTCTTAATAAAGCTAGCAAAAACCAATAGTAAGTACTGATGATATATTATGCATATACAGAACTCACCAAACAGCCTCACTTTGTTAATAACTCTAATACACATACAAAAATCTTAGATAAAATCTTGGCACTTTAGTTAGGACTGGAAGGGGCATCTTTGTACCTCCTAAGAGCTCCTTGACCACTGAGGGAAAGATGGTGTGTTGGATACCTTAGTTGTCAACTTGACACACCTGGGAAGAGAAAACCTCAATCGGGGAATTTCCTCTATTGGATTGGCCCATGGGCATGTCTGTGAGAAATTTTCTTGATTGTTGAGTGATGTGGGAAGGCCCAGTCCAATGTGGGTGGTGCCACTCCTGGGCAGGTGGTCCTGGACTGTGTAAGAAAGCAAGCTGAGTACAGGCTAGAGAAGAAACCAGTAAGTAGTGTTCCTCCACAGTCTGTGCTTCCGTTCTTGACTCCAGGTTCCTACCTTGCCTTAAGGCCCTGTCCTGACTTCCCTCAGTGATGGACTGTTACTTTGGAGATTAAGGTGAAATAAACCCTTTCTTCTCCAGGCTGGATTGGTTAGAATGTTTTATCATAACAATAGAAAGCAAACTGTAACAGAAGTTGGTACCAGGAGTGGGGTACTGCTGTGACAGACCTGACCATGTTGTTTCTGGAAGGATTGTGGAAGTACTTGGAGCTTGGGCTGGAAAAGCCACTGAGTGGTTGGATTTTAGTGAGCTTGGAGAAAATCAGATGATGGAGGCTTGGCATGTGATGTTTCAGAGGGAAGTTTGAGAGTCCCTCAAAGATTATCTGGACCATTGGTGTGGTATATTTTGAATTTAAGAATGTGAAAAATGAAAATTTTTATGCTTTACTGGGACAATGGATGATGGTTAGCTGGGGCTGAAAAATCAGGTGTGACTAAGAAGAGACCAGCATCATGAAGATGAAATACTTCTGAGAAGTATTTCCTCAGAGTCAGCATCCAGGAGCTGAGGTCCAAGGGCCCAAGGTTGCATCTCAAACTGTAAGCAGAACTTGGCAATGTCCAAGAGTCTCCCATATGGTATGAGTTTTGGCAGCATGGAGAAAAATCTCGTGGAGAGAATCTGAGACTTTTCACCATGAGAGGTCAGGAAACCTCATTAGTGAAGGTGCAGCTTCAGTTGCAGTGGAGACCTCAGGATTTCATAGAAATGCCAGGTCTGTGTCTGAGCAACGGCAGTGGTAGGTGCAGTATGGAGCTGCCCAATCCCTTTAGAGCCAGAAGATCACTAGTGAATCCTCGATGGGCAACTTTGAGCTCCACTTCTGGAATGGCTTACATGTGCTCTGGTTCTTCTTGCTTGAAATAAGACATGTAACTTGTGGATTTTATAGGAGCCCACAGGTAAGAGACTTTTCAAAAAGACTTTGTATTTTTAAAGTATTTGAAATTTTTATAGATTTTGGGACTTTTAAAGCTGTACTATATCTTATATTGTGATGTTAATATTAACATGAGATCTTGGGGATAAGAAATGGAAAGATTGTGGCTTAGCAGTTGACATGGGGTCAGTTGCGCTGGATGGCTTCAGTTGTCAACTTGAAGCACCTGGGAAGCGAGAACCTCAACTGGTGAGTTACTTTTCTCAGATTGTCCTTTGGGCACATCAGTGAGGCATTTTCTTGATCGTTGAGTGATGTGGAAGGGCCCATCCCACTGCGGGTGGTGCCACCCCTAGACAAATGCTCCTGGGTTGTATAAGAAAACAGGCTGAGCATAGGCCAGGGGAGCAAGCGAGTAAGCAGTGTTTCTGTGTTTCTGCTTCAGTTCCTCCTTCCAGGTTCCTGTCTTGCCTTGAGTTCCTTCCCTGACTTGTCTCAGTGATGGAATGTCACTGGGAAGAGAAAGATGATATACACCCTTTCCTTTCCAAAATTGGTATTGGTCATCCATCACAGCAATAGAAATCGAGAACAGATGGGCTAATACAAAAGAAATGGTTAAAATACATCAACAGTATAGAAAGACATCATGAGTAAAGCAAATTTTAATTGTGTTGTGCTTTGGCACCACTAGGTAAGAGGCTTAATCAAAGTCAAGAACTGCAGATAAATGGATGTTCCAAGTCATTGAAAAGCTGGCCCCAGAAATTGCTCACTAATGTTGATTTCTTCCTCCAACCATATGTCAGTTGCTATTTTTTGTAACAGTGAGTGTTCTTAATCAGACTTTTTGTCACTGTAACAGATACCAGACAGAACACCTTATGGCAGGAATGGTTTGTTCTGGTTCCCAGTTCCAGAGGTTTCCGTTCATGGTCAGCTTGTTCCATTGCTAGGGGCCTGTAGTGAGACAGCATCATGGTGGTGGGAGCATTCAGTGGGGCAAAACTGCTCCCCTCATGGAAGCCAGGAAGCAGAGGAGGAGCAGAGAAGCCACAGCTAGATGTACCTTTCAGTGGCATGGCCCCGCTGTCCACTTCCACCAACGAGGCCTCCCAGTAATACCTTCCTATTATGAGCCCATTAAGGAATTAATCCATTGATTAAGTCAAAGTGTTCAAGGTCTAATTGTCTCAGGAAACAGTCTGAGATATACCTAGAAGTGTGCTTCTTAATCTCCTAAGTGTCTCTCATTCCCAATCAAATTGACAACCAAGATTAACTAGCAGGTTATTTTACAAGATGAAGATATGAGCCTGTGAATGAAACTCTGTTTCCTTCCTAAAACTCCAGTAGACTGAAGAAAACCACTGAGGAGGCCCACTGGTAAGATGGCAGGTGTTGGGAGAAGGGCGAGCAGGGGCAGGTAACATCTTCAGAGAGACAAAATTGGAGATTGTGGGGCCAGCAAGCAAGATGGCTCAGCAAGGAAAGGAACTTGCTGCAAAAGCCTGGCAACCTGAGTTCAATCCCCAGAACCGACATAAAGGTGGGAGGAGAGAACAGACTCCTCACATTTGTCCTCCAACCTCCACATATATATGTGTGCCATGCCATATATATATATATATATATATATATATATATATAATATAGATACATGCTTGTGCACAGTAAGAATGTAAAAAACAGAGTGAGACTGTTAGGGGGGAAGCGAAGATGGCCTCGGAGAGAAGGGCGGTGATAGCCCTGGGGTTGAGCATCTTAGTCCTAACTTGGTGTTTGCACCAGCCAGGGATCAGCACTAAAGTCATTAAAACAGCTCGATAGTTGGCTGCGCTCTGCTTAATCCTCTTAGGCAAGCAGGCTGTTCTCACCAGACCTTGGAAAGAGGCCCCTGCAGTTGCTGGCCAACTTTGGGGATTAGACCTGGTATTCCACAAAGACTGGAAGTAAGCACATGAGTTGGTTTATGAGGTGTGGAAAGTCACTTTGGTAATGACACAGGTCTTCCATGTAACTCAGATCACGCACAAAATGATGCAGCAGAACACATCCTCAGGATAAGTATTGTTACTTCTTTTGTTAAATTTTTTAAATTTTAATTTCTGGTATGTGTATCAATGTACTGGTCTGCAATGCAGGTTTGTGCACCTGTCATGCAACACTCTGATGGTCAGAAGAGGGCAGTGGTTCCCATGAAACTGAAGTTCTCCTGGAATGTGGAGTTTCAGACGGTTTCTCGGCCGCCATGTGGGTTGCTGGGGATCGAACCCGGTCCTCTGTAAGAGCGGTCAGCGCTCTTAACCACTAGGCCCATCTCTCCCAGCCCATGGGATAAGTTTGTTTACTTTCTTTAGAGCTAAGGAAAAGCCAGATAGATGACCCAGTAGGTAAAGGTGCTTGCCGCCAAGCCTGATATTCTGAGTTAGATCCCTGGGACCCAGATGATGAGAGGAAAGAACCAGCTTCCACAAGTTGTCCTCTGACCTCCACAAGCATGCCAGTGGTATGTGCGTGGAAAACACACACACACACACACACACACAGAGGCATACACACACACCCACGGGCATACACACATGATTAACTAATGTAATTTTAAAATAAAGAGTCGCAGAATCCAGCGGATCTGGTTGCCTTCCCCACCTCATGGTCCTCCAAGATTGAGACAGGCTTCTGACGATGTGCGGGGGGGAGCAAGTAGTTCATGATGTCTTTCTATACTGCTAACATATTTTAACCATTTTCTTTTGTATTAGCCCATCTGTTTTCAATTTCTATTGCTGTGTGAAACATGACCAACATTTTGAAGAGGAAAGGGTTGTATTTCACTCTGACTCTCCAAGTGACGTGTCCATCACGAGACAAGTCAGGGATGGAACTCAAGGCAGACCGGGATGGGAAGAGATGGGAAGGGGACGGGGAAGGGAGGATGGTGAAAGGGAGAGGGAATGGGAAGGGAAGGAAGGGAAAGGGGAAAGGGAGGCAGAGAAGGGGACGGGAAGGGGGACAGGAAGTGAGAGGGAATGGGTAGGAAGTTGAAGAGGAAAGGGTAATTGAATTTCAGTTGCCATTTCCCTTTACGTTTCAGTGCATTGCGCTTGCCGGTACGTTCCATGTCCCTGCATTTACGTTCCTTATGACTTGACTTTTGCCGGTCCTTTCGCTCCTTCTACCGTTCATTTCCACTTGTCCTTGGTTCCTCTCCCTCCCTTCGGCCCATGCCCTCAATGACCTTACTTCCTCCAGTGAGGCCCCCTTTCTAAAGGCCCTGTCACTCCCAATGGAGTGACAAGCTTGTGACCAAGCATTTGGGGACAATCAAGAACTAAAGTACGGCAAATCTAAGGCTACCCCTTTAGACAATGCTGCATAGGATGAAAGAGATTACAACTTCTGGAATATTCACAATCTGCCATAGTCTCCAGTCCCCACAGAAAGAAAATTTCTTCCATTCTATGGATTCATGCAAATTCAGGGGCTTAAACATTTGTGCCCTACCTTGCATTTCCAACACAGGGATGTAGAATGGACTGGCTTATCTGTTAGACTCAACAGAAGAGAACTGGGAGTTTTCCTAGCATGTGGTGCCAACTTCCAATGCCAGGTAGATTCTATACCCCTGTTTTTTGGGGCTCTGGTTAACTAAAATTGTTGCCACCAGCCTGACCAGGTAGAACTAATCCATAACAGTGTGCATTGTAAAGTAGAATCACAAGACCAATCGGATCAACTTGTATTCTTCCTCTTCTCACTATTTGGAAAGTCTCTGTTCTGCAGGAATATCATGAGGTAATGAAAACATTAGTCTGTGGGCTTTGGGCTTTGCTGTCAACTTAACTTCAAGCTCCATGTGAAAAGTTCATGAAGACTGCCTTCTGCACCAGGGCTATTTCCAGGACTGACTTAGACACATTGCTATGCCACACCTGAAGGAAGATTTAGGCAGATATCTCCATAGTATAGGGCACAGCTGGCCCACCTGAGCTCCAGGGTGGTCTGTGTGGTTCATAGCAATGGTGGTGTGCTTATCTTCAGACCCACTAATCTCAGTCTCTAATCTTTAGCTGAGCACTTCTGACTTCATATCCATTTCTGGATCCCTTCAGGTAGTCTGAGTGGGTTGCTGTGTTATTACTTTCCTCATGACTGGGACCAAATATCTAAAAGGAACATCTTAAGGGAAGGATCTGTTTGATCTAATGGCTTAAGAGGACACAGTCCACCCAAGGAGGAAGGCATGACTGAGTTCCTGGATGGAGCAGAGTGTGGCTGAGTCTCCTCACATCTCGATGAGTCAGAAAGCACTGAGGGACACTGGCTCTCACATCCTTTTCTCCTTTTTCTTTTTTATTCAGTCCAGAATGCTGGTCTCTGGCATAAGACCACCCCAGTTCAGGGTTGGTCTTCCATACTCTGCTATACCTCTCTTGGAAACACCGCACAGATGCACTCAGAGATGTATCTCCTAGGTGATTCCAAACCTAGACATTTTGACAAGGAAGATAAAGCACCCAGTTACCTTGGTTCTTGCGAACCCTCTGAGATTTCCTGGTTCCATGGCTTTTCAAGTGCAGATGTCTTCATCTCTGCCACAAGGACCCTGGAGCCTCTCGCCATACCTACCAGTCAGGCTTGCCCTACCCTCCTTGTGCTGGATAGCCTTAGTGTCAACTTGACACACCTGGGTTGAGAGAACCTCAAATAGGGAATTGGCTCCATTGGACTGACCTGTGGCCACATCTGTAGGGTATTGTTGAGTTATCTGGGAGGGCCCAGCCCACTATGGGTGGTGCCACCCCTGGGCAGGTTGTTATGTACAGTATAAGAAAGCAGGCTGGGCATGGGCTAGGGGAGCAAGCCAGTAAGCAGCGTTCCTCCATGCCCTGCAACCAGGTTCCTGCCCTGAGTTCCTACCTTGAGCTCCCTGAGTGATGAACTGTGACCCAGGAGATATGAGCCGAATAAACCCTTTCCTCCCCAAGTTGGTAGTGATTAGTGTGTTTTGTCCCAGCAATTGAAGACAAACTAGAATACTCATCTTTTCATAAAGAACCATTTGCTACACTGAGATATGAAGTGAATCCCATCTCATGGGTCCTGGGAAGTTGTTAGAAGAGACCAACTCCCAGTCTGGCCTCAGCCCAGGCTTTATTTGTCCAGCCATCGTCCTGTATCTCTAGTGCCTTGTGTTCCCCCCTAAGTGGCCTCCAGCTAGCTGCTTCCTTCCATACCCAGTCTAACATGCTAATTTTATAAAACTCAATGTGGATCTTTGTGAGTTCAAGGCCAGCCTGGTCTACAGAGTGAGTTCCAGGACAGCTGGGGCTACAGGGAGACCCTGTCTNTAAATACACAAAAATTTGATAAAAATGTATAGATTAAAGGTACCTTCTAAAATTTCAATAAATGTTTGCTGTTTTTGCTGAATTTATACTATGTGAAGAATCCTTTATTTCTTATGTAAAGGACCACATTATTTTATTTAAGCTTTATAAAACTATTCACAGGGGTTAATATTTTCTTCATTTTTCACTCTCTTGCAAAATCATTTGTATTCTAACACTTATTAGAATACTATTCACAGGATACAAGATATCATCACATGTGCCTACTGTGGATGATGATTGGAAAAAGAAAATGCACACACATATGCACACATACACTATAATATTGTTTAGTCATAAAGGAACAAAATTCCATTCTATCTTTTGAGGTAATACAGAATCAGGATTTTTTTAAATTTTTAAATTTTTTTGATTTATTGTTATATATATATATATATATATATATATATATATATATATATATATATGTCACATGTACACCAGTGCCCTGTGGAGGCCAGAAGAGGGCATTGAATCCCTTGGAACTGAAGTTACAGCTGGTCATCAGCCACCCAGTGTAGGTGCTCCAAACTGAACAGGCCCCTAGAAGAGCAGTAAGTGCTCTTACCTGATGAGCCATCTCTTCAGCCCCCACTCCATTTTTTTAGAGGAAGTAAGTAGCCCAGGCTGGCCTCAAACTTGTTATGTAGTCGAGGATGATATTGAATTCCCAACCCTCCTGTCTCTACCTCCCAAGTGCTAGGATTATCACTATTCTTTCTTGTGAGGAATACTGCTATTCTTTCTTTCGAGGAGATGTTTCTTTCTGTGGGGACTAAAGACTACATATCATTGTGAGCTAACTTATGTCCCCACATTGATTCATTTCAGTTCATTAACAAGAAGCACTTTTCTCTAAGGTTTTCAATTATTTACTTGGACTTCTCTGTGGTAATTTTCCTGTTCTCTCCTATCTAATGATCAAATGTTTTTGAATTCGAAGCACCCATCAGTACTGGGATCTGTAGTATATAAAGTGTCTAGACTAGAAAGTTTGCATAACTCTTCTATTACCTCTTCTCCAGGGTTACCTTGGTTTTCAGCATGCCTGGCACCTGGAAAGGGTCCAAATTTGCAATGGAAGCTTTTGGAAAGCTACAGACAGGGAGTGGGTTGCCTATGGAACAACCTGTGCCCTTAGCTCTCTCCAGAGCTTCAAAGGGAAGCAGCCAGTTTTCTTTGAGCCTGGCTGCATGGTGCTGTGAGTGGCGAGCTGGCAGCCATGGGAACTGCCCCATTCCTTTCCATAGCAGTCAGATATTCAACCTTCTACTGTGATTTGGAGCAAGTGCTTCTGCATATGTGACTCAGGTTGTGCATCTGTTAGTAAAATGAAGTCAGGACACACAAAAACATCACACTTGATTGCAAGCAAAGCCTGACCCTAGAATAAAAAGTAAGTGCCCATGTTATCCAGAAAGGCATTCATCCAGGTAGGAAAGCACTGGAACAGTCCGTTCTGATAGTAAGCTCTGTGCTGTATGACCCGCACAATCTGGACACATTTTGCCAATGAATCCCACTGGAGATGAGAGATTGAGAGGAAAGTGCATGGACAACCCTGGATGGTACAATTCAGACACACCTGAGCTTTCCAGATCTGGGGAGATTTTCTTCAGTGGAAAACAGGGAGTTCTGCAACCTGAATTCTTTATAAATCTGCTGGTTTGGGCTTAAAGCTTTGCATCACTTTAATTAAAGAAGCATTTTCTAAAATGGAAACTCAGGTCTGTTCTGCCTCAGCTGAACACTGATACAGAAATGCCCCTGCTGCCCGCTAGGGGGCAATTGTAATGCAGCCAGGTGGAGCTGTGAGCAAAGATCCAGCCAGCCAGCTTGAGAGTTGTGCGTCTTGTGTTGCAAACAGGAATCACAATTCTCTTCTATATTTTAGCTTCTCTGTGATTTTCCTTTAGCTGCTATCAGGGTAGATGTTGTAGCTCCCACATTTGCAGTCTGGAAAGCCTGAATACATTCTCCTCCACAGCGCAGGGCGTTTCACCCCGCTCCTTTCCAGCATCGTGGACACAGAACAGTCACTCATTTGTGGCATTGAGCCGGAGCCTGCACAAAGTCAAACAAGTAGGTGGGCATTTTGTTCCTAGTGTGAGCAAAAGCAGTGTCCATTTCACAAGCACCTAGTGTCTTATACAGCCACTGCAACCTCACCATCCATAGGAGCAGTATCAGATGCCAGATTTACACCCCCATCTCCTACCCTCCATTTATCTTCTGTTTACTAAGAAGTGAGGTCATCTTTGCTTTTAGAGTAAAATTTTTTTCTGTCTGAAAATCCAGTAGCATGCATTTGCTTCCAAGGCAAGGACATAGAAATAAGACAGAGTAGGAGAAAGCATGGCACCAGGTCAGTGGTTGTGTCTGACCCCTGCAGTGTGTCTTTCTTACTGGTTCTTGGTCCAGTGGGTCCTGAAAGGTTTCCATATTTGTCAGCTAAATAGGGAGGATAACATACATTTACCATGAGGGTTTTTTTGTTTGTTTGTTTGTTTTTATTTTTATTTTTATTTATTTATTTATTTATTTATTGGTCTTTTCGAGACAGGATCTCCCTGTAGCCCCAGCTGTCCTGGAACTCACTCTGTAGACCAGGCTGGCCTTGAACTCACAAAGATCCACCTGCCTCTGCCTCCCAAGTGCTAGGATTAAAGGGGTGTGCCACCAAGCCCGGCTTACCATGAGTTTTTAGATAAAACACAGAGACAGCATAGAAGATGCCCAGTCCATCATTCTTTTGGTCAAGAATTTTCTTTGCTATCTGGTCACTTTGAATGTAGCATACACAGCTACTCAGGAGGTTAAAGCAGTGCTTGGGCCTGAGAGTTCAAGGCCAGTCTGGACAACATAGTAAGATCACCCCCGCTCGATCTCAAAAAGCAAAACAAATTTTAAGAGACTATCTCTCTCCATTTTTTCTCATGTCATTTATTGTTCTGTTGTCTTAACCAATCAAGAAAGCCTAGAACAGGTACCTGGGAAGTAGAAAAGTAGAAAAGAGTGATAAGCAGAGATCAGAATTAAATTATGATCAGAACAGGTGGCCCAAAACCTACTGTTTCTGCCATTGCCCCACGTGCCCTCATACCTGTCCCCAGCTCATTCCATATCCCAGGACTACGGTGATTGGATCAGATATGTTTTCCCCTGATCCCAAGAACATAGGCATTGCCAAGCCTGGTAGAAGGTATTCAACTGAGCTCTGTGTCCATAGAGCTAAATTATAATGTCTCATGTTCCCTCAGAAGCTCTCGGGATTTCATAACTGACTCAAGGAGCATGCCTGCTTTCTCTGTGGCCTGAATTCCCGGGAACCAGCTTCAAAACCACAACAATGAGGTAGATAGAAGCTGAAGATTTACTTTACTGTCTTCTTAGCTTCCCAGTTGGTACAAGACATGCATTCCAGTAAAAACCCACCACTCCTCATGGTTAGGCTACAGAGGATTTTTAGCTGGGTTCAGCTATATTTTGGATAAGTAGGCTTTTGTGGGCTGGCGTGGGAGTTTTGCTATTATGTGTAATTTTGTAGATGTGGGATATGAGTTCCATATTCTCAGTGACTAGCTTGCCAATTTTTAGAATTTATCTGAAATTTGAAAAAATGAATATTATGGACAACCTGTTCTTTGTAAATGGCGTGAACTGGGACTGTGGTTTAGATACATCAGGGTATTTCTAAATGGCAGAATCCAAAGGAAATCTGTTTGTAAAGGAGATCGATATGCCTCAAGAAGGTAATCGGGGTCGCTCTGGTTCTTAAATGGTGAGTCAAGGTGAATGTGAAGAATGTGTCTCATACTTTGGATCAGTTTCATTGATAAATACTCATGTCTTACAGGAAAGGAGAAGAAAAACCAGGGAGAATATAGACTTCAGTGCATTGGAAATGCTTTTTACAGTGGAGAGAGAGCTATGCCAGGGAGATCAGCCCCCTTGATGTGGGCAGACCATGAAGCAGCAACTCAGCAGCATCTTCGAGCTGGGCATCCTGCCACAGGTCCGCACATAATTCCCCTCCAGGACCTGGAATGGATCAAGCATGGGGGCCATTCTTAAGCCATCAGAGAAGATGTGGAACCAGGGTAGGACATGGGGGATCACAGTGATCTGACAGGATGTGTTGCTCTGACCATATGTCCCACCCACAAACTTGGACAGACAAGGAAACATCTTTACATTTAAAAATCTTTTTTTAAATGTGTGTTCCTGTGTGTATAAACACAGCTGGTTCCTGCTAGACACTAACGTTGAGTTGCCCAGGAAGTAAGCAAAGATAGTTCCCGTCTTTAGAAAGGAGGCTGGGTACTGACACCCTTGGTCTGATCAGAACATGTCTTATCCCTGGCATTTTTTTTCCTAGTTTCTGAGCCCTCTTTGTTCTGCTCTGGCTTTTGACTTCCTATCTGACAGATGTCCATCTTCTGCTGTTAAATCCGACGACAGAGATAGGCTGAGTTAGAAAGAACAGAAGTTTATTTATGTTCATGGTTCCACAGGGAAGTTCAAGCACTTGGCACCAACATCTACTTTACTGTTGGTGAGGACTTCACATTGTTCCAACTCATGTCAGAAAGCAGGCAAGAAAGTGAACGTGTGTAGAAGAGGCAAGACATGGGGCAACCTTGCCATATAACAACCCACTCATAACCAACAGAGTCCCACGAGAACATGAACTCACTCATGGAAGAAAGGCATCAATGTGTCTTCAGGGCCTCAGCCTCTTAACACCAACACTTCCCAGTAAGCCTCATTTCCCAACATTCCTACTCTAGAAACCAAGGGTCGACATGAGTTTTGATGGGGATAACCCATATCCCTCTTGTTTACGATGGCACCTGACATTACTCTCTTGAGCTTGTTATTCTCTTGAACAGAATTTCCTAATGGATGTCCTCACAGCAGAGCCTTGAAGGCATTGTGCAAGTAACAGATATATGCAAACAAATGATAAAGTCATATAATTCATAGAGGCTGAGATTCGGCTCACACTCAGTGCCTAAGCCTGTGTTCTACATGAGAAGTATTGCATGACTAGATGGCCGAGTTTCAAAACTTTTGTTAACTTTAAAAATAAATGCCTTTAATTATATAACTTAATTAGCCTTTAATATATGAAAAATCATTGAGAGTGAACCTCAACCTTTCATGCCTTATACAGAAATTAATTCAAAATGGATTATGGATTTAAATGTAAAATTAGAAGTATGTGTTAGATTTAGACAGATTTAAATGTGAAAGTCAAGCCAGCAAACTTTCAGAAGAAAACATAAAAGAAATCTTCAGAACTGAGGTCTGGGAGAAAGGTTGTTAGACATGACAGCAAAGTGCAGTTCATAAAAGAAAGGAATAAATTGGATTTCATCAAAGTGAAAAACTTTTGTGCTCTGAACGAACCAGTTAAGCAAACGTAAAGATGGCCTCTAGCCTGGGAGGAAATGCTTGCTGTCAAATATCTGACAAAGGACTGTCCGGTGTGTCCAACCTCTGACACTGGGACAAGGTCATCCTCTACAAAGTCCAGGCTTGAGAACCGAGCAATCAAGGTACAAGAAATAAATCATACCAAAGAAACCTCTCGTGAAGGTTTAAGTAAGTTTATGATCTTTTGTTGCCTTGCTTTTGTGGCCATCTTGGGCTGCACGTTGGAAGCCCCTGGAAGAATACAGAACTTTAAAAGGACTTATAAAACTTGCAATATGGATCTGGCGATAGGTGAAGAACATATACTGACTGCTCTTGTACAGGACCAGAACTCAGTTCCCAGCATGCATGACAGGCTCACAACCACCTGTAACTTCAGTCCTAATGATCCAACACCCTCTTCTGGCCTCTGTGAACACTGAACTCCTGTGCACATACCCACACACAGGCACACCCATAATTAAACAATTTTTTAAAAGGCAAAATTTTAAAAATGTATAAAGTGGGAAAAAGATATGAATAAAAATTTCATCGAAGAGGAGATATAGATAAAAAATATGAACATTAAAATAAACTCAGTATCAGTGACTATTGGGGGAATAAAAGTTAAATTAAACCAATAAAAATTACAGTGGAGCCAGAGAACTGGCTTAGTGGGTAAAGCACTTGCTATGAGCCTAGGACATGAGTTCAAATCCCCAAATCCCATGTAAAAGGCAGCTGTGTAGTTTGAGAGTCTCCAACCCCAGTACTCCGATGGAGAGATGGAGACAGAGACATGGAATCCCTGGAAGCTGGAGGGCCAGCTAGCCTAGAATGTGGAAAGAAAAACAACAGCAAGGTAGAAGGCATGCACAGACTCTTAAGGTTGTCTTCTGACCACCACACATGTGCTGTGGTGCACAGACATGCACACTGCACACATAAATGTGCACACACACAAGCACACAAATTACACTGTGGTATCTATACAGACCTGTTAAAGCAGCTTTAAAAATGGTGACAATGCTGCATAAGATGTAGAGAAGCTGGATTTCTCATATGTCCCCAACAAGAATGTGAGATGGCACAGTGACCGTTTCTTTTGAAACCAAACATCAAACATGTAGTGGCCTCTATGCTGAGAATTACGCAGTGCACCTGCGCAGAGCTTGTCCCTCATCAACCTAACCTGCCCTAGGCAGGCGACCATACAAACACCTGAGTTGCAGACCTGAGCCAGTCACAAGGCGACACGATGACTGCACTAAGAGGAACAGTACATAAACCTCACCTTGCCCCCAATAAACGAGTCCACGGCAGCTTGCCTTCTGGCTGCCCTCACCCAATTCCCAGGGTCTGTGTGTTGACTCTGTGCCTCTCCCCCAGATCTGCCAGGCTACCCCTCCCTCAGTGGCCAGGCTCACTTTGGTGTTCTTTAGCTTTGCAGCTGAGAAAACACCTCACAGAGTTGGTTTGGTTTAAGAGGCTTCCTAGGAAGTTCTCATTTTGCTTTATTTCTGTGTTTTTGCTTTGGCTTAGACTGTCCTATCATTTCTGCTTCAATACATGTCAGTCTGTGGCAGGTGCCATGCCTCATCCACAGAACCTAATGGGGTGTGACAGAGGTGGCACATAGGGATAGTGACAGCCAAGAGTTTGGAGGAACAAGATTCACCATCGTAATGACTGCCTGCTCTTAGAAAAGATTATGACATGAACAGAAGTCTGACTGGTCTAGAAGGGTGTGATTGTTTCTGCTGCACAGATCAGTACTGTGTGCCCACTTGGGTAGATGCCTATATTAGTCACTTTTCTGTTGCTGTGACAGAAACACCATGACCAAGGGAACTTATAAAAGGAAGAGTTTATTTAAGCTTACAGTTGATGGTTCCAGGGGAATTAGAGTCCATCGTGGTGGGGAGGCATGGTGGCGGGGGCTGGAACAGAGAGCAGAGCTTCACATCTTCAAGAAGGCACAGGAAGCAGAGTGAGACTGGAGACTGGCAAAGCTTTTTGAACTCTCTAAGCCTGCCCCCAGTGATAAGCTTCCTCCAGCATGGCCACACCTCCTGAGATTGCCCAAAACAGCGCCACCAACTGGGGACAAAATGTCTAACTACTTGGAGCCTATGGTGGACATTCTCATTCAAACCACCACAATTCCTTATCTCTGTTGACATAGACCAACTGCTGTCAGTCTTCACTGTTCCTGAGTGTCAGCTCCATTGCAGTTGACCTATCAGAATCATTGAGGAGGCATCTGACAATAGCACTCTAAACAGCCTTGCCAGGTGATACCTGTAGGGAAGACCCTGGACTGTCATATCACTTTATTACATGCAATTCATATTATGTGGAGCATTTACAACTAATTACCTCTACCAACTCACACTACATGTTCACCAAATGACTTTTTCATCTCCTTGCATCTCACTCAGAAGCTGACAAATGTAGATGTGTTTCTATGTGTTGGAAAATAAAGGGGCAACAATTATTTCTAAACATGGTCCTTTTACTGAAGAACAAGACTCTTTGAAGCCTCAATATCCCCCAAACACTGCAAGATAGATTTTGATTTTTGGTTGTGTTTGTTTGAACTTGATTAAAGGATCAAATTGAACATTACTTTTGTAAATCCTACAAAATGGGATGGCGTGTTTGACAGCAGTTTTTTAACGGACCCAACAGAAATCCTAGCCAATGGCTCTGACAGGCATGGTAACTTTGCTATCACACAATCTGATGTGTTATGCCTCCACTACAGTCAGAGCAGAAGAGAAGAAAAGACGGGTGATTAGAGATGACATACATAGATGGCCCCAGTCATGCACAACCCTGGAGGAGACCTGGATGCCTTCCTGTGAGTTTCCCTGACAATCCAATGATGATCCATGTTTCTCTGTGTTTCCTCAAGCTAGTGTAATCAGGCAATAAGCAGAATCTAATCAAAAGTATTAAAGGATTTATATGAATGACCCATACATTAATTCCATGATGTAAACATAATTCAAAAAATCATGTGGTACACCATAAATATATACTTGTTAACTTGAAAAATAAGTAATATTTTAAAGAATTAAAGAATTTCACAGCCCTTGCAAATGCTCTTGGTCTAGATCAAAATAGGATGTCCAACATTAATCAGTAGGGTGCAGGGTAAATGTCAAACTATCATCTACATGTAATTTCACTTAAAAAAAAAAAACCACAGAATCCGGGATGAAGAGTTAGTTCAGTGGTTAAGATCACTGGCTGCTCTTGTGGAGAACCAGGGTTTGGGGTCCAGCACCCACATGGTGGCTAATGACCATAACTCCAGTTCCAGGGAATCTGATGCCCTCTTCTGGCCTCAGTGAACACTGTAGGACACAGGTATACTTACATGCAGACAAAACACCCATACTCATGAAATTAAAATAAATACATTAAAATTTAATTAAAATAATAAAAAAGGGACTAGAGAGATGGGTCAGCAGTTAAGAGCATTTACTACTCTTCCAGAGGACCTGGGTTTAGTTCCCAGCACAGACATGGTGGCTAACAACCATCCATAACTCTTTTCAATGTCTGGCCTCCCCAGACATTGAACACACATGGTACATTTATATACATGTAAGTAAAAAAAAAAAAAACTCACATAAAAATTAAAAATTTTTTTAAAAAAATAAAGAAGTCCCCCCTGCAAAAATAAACCCAGAGAGACCCCTGAGGACCAGATCCTCAACTGACCTCAACAAAACAAAACCTTGGTTAATCTGGGCTATCTGTATGGACTTAAGCCTCCAGAAGGAAAGTACAACCAGAAATAAAATAATAAGACCAGAGAAACTGTAATGCAGACACAAAACTTGAGATCTTAGTATAAAGACAAAAAGAAAAAAAAAAAAGAGCATCATTGTTTGGCCTGTCTACAATTCTTACAGGCAGGTACATATGCTCTGTAGACGCCACTGGTTTAGGCATTCCTCAAAGACATGAGATACAGCTTTTTTACTTTTTAGTCTTCCAATGTGGACTGAGGACTGCTGAGACACTCAGCTTGTGAACTAAGCAGCTAATGGAAATTCAGCCTCCTCAGAAGATGGACTGCCATTGTTGGATTACCTTGGCAATATCATGGAGGCCAATCCAGGGGAATCAAGACAGCCGCATGCCGTACTGGACTGCATTTGGGGTCACATAGTTAAAGCAGAAGCATTCATTAAAGGTTTCCTTCTGCATAAGGTTTTTTATAGTGTAATGTATTAATCATAGTCTACCATCAAATATGTTAGGAATATCTTTAATGTTTAGATAATATATTAGCAGCCCTGCAATAATTACATCATAGGTTCTCAAGGAACAGATTCAGTCTATTGCAAGGACCTTCTTTGCTAAAAAAAGACCCCCGCAAGTTATCATAGGTTTTTTAAAGTTAGAAAACTGAATAAAAACACTGAATATTGTAGAAATGATGATACTTGTGCTTCAGTAATACTTGAGTTGTTCGCGACCATATTAGATTATCCATATTGTAGTATGTTAACAGAAAAATCTACTTTAACATATAATTGATGGTTGTTGCCATATAGTCATATCTGCCTGTATTTCCAACTCTAGTAAGGGGCTTTATGTGCTAGAATTCAATATCCTTGAGCCTGGGCAAGTGCACAAGTCTTTTTTAAAAAAGAAACATGGTTTAGGGGACTGGAGAGATAGCCAGTGGTTAAGAGCACCAACTGAGCTCTTGCAAGAGGACCCGGGTTCGACCCCAGCACCACATGGCGGCAAAGAACCGTCTGTAGCCCGAATTCCAGTATAACCCATTTCCAGGGGAATCCGAACCCATCTTCTGACTCTGCGTGGCATTGCACGGCACGGCTGCACAAACCTATTTGCAGACAGTACATTCAAACACATATAAAAAAAAATAAAAATTTTTAAAATAGAAACATGGTTTACTTGCACAAAAATGATCAGATCAGATTTTGAGAGATCGTTAATGTCCTCGAAGTGGTTTTTGTGGATGTGAAACAAAAATGTTGAGAATTTGATTGTTTCCTTATTATAGTATTGAAATTAAGTCTACTTAATCTAGCAAATCATGTTCATGCCCTGATTTTATATACTTGTATCTATCAATAAACATTGAAAAAAAAAGTAAAGAAGTTTAACTTCAATAATACTAGTAGACATATCAAAGTTTGCATCCTCAAGTTAGTTAACTTTTCCCAACCAGTCATGGGACCCCTGCAGTGTTGCCAGGATCCTACATGAAGATTGAAGATGCTTTGTTCAGATGAATGGCGGTGCCTGCTTGGTCATGTGCTGTCAGGTTACTGGAAAATACTGTAGTAGTTGTTTTCTAAGTTGCTTGGATGTTGGAATCATAATGTCTAGATTTAAGAAACGCTCCTCACAAAATAAATAAGTGGCATTAAACATCTTCAGAGGATTACCTGCGTCTTTATCATAGAAGACGCTAACCTAGAAATGTTCCCAATAACCCGAATAGACGACTGAAGTTACTAATAATGCAAGCACAGTAGAGCATAATGAATGGAAGGGCTGGTGTTCATTGACATGCTGAATTGATATTTTAAAGGTCAGAAATGACCTATCAGCTTTGAAAAGAATTTGGCCAGTCTCTGAGAAAGCGCTCTTTGCAGGAATGCATGCTATGAAAAGAAAACCTGGACATTTCAAAATTCTATCATACCACTCAAAGAAAATATCAAAAAGCTTGATAAGTTTTTGAAAGTTTCAACAAGTTTTGAACTTGTTGAAAGTTCTTGAGAGGAAAGTTTTAGTGAATTTTGAATCTATTTGGTGAAAGTACAAAAATGAAATTCCTTGTGATTACTTGGGAAAGATAAGTGACTAATATCAAGGAAGATGAAACTTACTAGCAGAATTTAAGAAAAAAACCTTCACATAATCAGTGGACGCTTATTTCACCTGGTCCTGTGCTGGTCCAGGAGGGAAGTTTCAGCTGCTGTACTGATAAAGCCAAATATCATGGGCTAGGTTGTAACTCACTGGTAGACCACTTGCCTAAAGCCAAGTGCTTTAGCAAGTATGACAGAGACAGTGAGAGGAGCTAATTCTATAGCCTGAATTAGAATTACTTCATCACAAATATTCAACCATTTTCAATCATACCACTATTACCAAAAATATTATTGATAAATTTCACAGTAAGGACAAACGTTTGTCAACCTGTTAACAAATCTCAAACTTCTGTGTTGTTTTAAATGCAAAAAGCATATTTATACACAATATAATTATCTGACTACGTATTATATAAATTGTTTATAAAATTCTCATTATTAGTTTTTATGGATTGGTGTTATTGTTTGAATACTTTATCTGCCACTGTAATAGTATTAAGAGGTATGACTGAACTGGTAATGTAGTTCAATGGTACCACAAGTTCTTGTTTAACATCCAGAACACCTTGGGCTCAATCACCAACACCTTGGCAGGGAAAAAAGAAAGAGAGATGAGGTACAGTGCCTTAATAGTGAAGGTGATTAGACCATGAGACTCCGGCCATCATGAAAGGAATAAAGTCATCCTAGGAATGACTTCATTATAAAAAGTTCTCTCTCTCTCTCCTCCCTTCTCACTCCCTTTCTCTTTGTGTCCCTCTCCATCCTCCCCCCCACCCCCACCATAGAATGATATAATAAGAAAGCCTCTTACCAGGTGCTAACCCCTGAGTTTTGGACTTCTCAGCCTCTAGAGCTATGAGAAACAAATCTCTATTCATTTTTACACACCCAATCTTAAGATTCTGTTACAGCCACACACAAAAAGCCACTAAGGCAATTGAATGCGGTTGAGGAGGCAGCTCAGTAGCAAATTACATGTTTAGCATGTATTAGTCCATAGGTTGGATCCCTAGTACCACAAAGATTAAAATAGAAAATATGTAAATAAAGATCTAATTGGCTTTGAATGTATTTGAAAATCACTGATCTAGATAGGAGTGAAAATGTGACATCTGAAAACTCCCCAGAAGAGGCTGGTACCTGTAACATCAGCCCAAGATCAAGTGCTAGGAAGAGGATGATCGGAGGGGGCACCGTGGACTTGAGCCTTTACAGGTCGTTCACTTGGCTGTGCTGTGGGAAAGAGTGGGTAGAAAGATGGAAATAGGTCTCCCCAGAACACTATTAAGTGACACCTGTTCACACAGCTTTAAGAAAGATCAGAATTCTCTGATATGCTTTTTGGAGGCACTTGCCACAAGCCCTGATGGCCTAACTAGTTCAGTTCTAGGTGGCACCGAGCTGAGCCACTCACAGGGAGCCCTGGTACGTATGGGGGTGTAGAGGGGTCAGCCATGTCTTTACACAAGGCTCCCTATTATCAGGGAGTATGGTTCACCAGACTGATCAGAGAAGCAATTCTCTTAATATTAGTGAACTTGTATGATTGTAGCAAAACAAGCTAAAAAGTGTAACATTTTTAAATTCAGTTAATCTTGGGGCTGGAGAGATGGCTCATAGCTAAGAGCCATTCTAGTTTCCAGGCTCCAGTGCTTTCTTCTGGCTTCCATAGGCATTGCATGACATGGTCACACTTACATACATATTAGAAACACCCCTAAATATAAAATAACAATAATAAATAAAATATCTAAATTCAGTTACTCAAAATAATTTGAGAAAGAAATGATACTTCCAAGGTCTATAGGTCAGATTGGGAGGGTAAAGTCAAAACTCTTCAAATGTAAATGGCAGCTGCAGTTTGAGACTTGGAAATGGACTGACAGAATGGAACCATTCGTGTCTGCCCTAAAAGCAAATGTGATGTCCGAGCAGAAAATCACATGGTGCTGGTTGCCTTGTCCCATCGTTAAAATCCTCGGATCTGCACCAGATTCTTTCCCAGAAACTGAGCGAGCCCTTGTGAAGCAGCGGGAACATGAGTCTTTTCAATGAAGACATGTGCCCAGAACCTTGCAACACGGGAAGTAGAAAGGAGGAAAGACCTGGATGTCAAAGACGGGGTGTGATGTTAGGAAGCTTGAATATGATCTTCCAAGGCAACAGGCCTACATGCAAATATTTTTAAATTATTGAGGCTTTCAAGGGCTGATTATAAGAATCCCAAACAAGGGAATGAGGAGTAAAGACTGAATTACATAAAATTTATACATGTATGCACACATACACACATACATGAATAGTCCATATGAACATATTATTGAAGTCAAGATATTTAGAAACATTTTTCCAATCATATATGCTTTAAAGATAAGCTTGAACCAGACTCATGGGCCAAAAAAAAAACATAAACATAAAAAAGGGGGATATAGATAGATATGAAACCTTTTTGTCAAAAACCTTGCAATTCAAATCTTAAAACTAACTACGGGAAAAAGATTTGCATGTTCCAACAGGTCAAAATGTCACCGACTTAATGGCTGAGAAAGAAAAGATACAGCTTTGCATTATGTAGGATGTACCAGGAAGTGCTAGCAGAAAGGTTGGCCCGTCTGAACATTGAAAGGAAGAAAAGCCTCAGTTTGCCACAGACATCAAACCCCTCGGTGGATCCTACTTGTAACAACTATTTATAATGAGTCCTAATAAAACTTACCTTCTAGGTGCTGCAAGGTTTTAATACGAGAGACTTTCTTACCCCCCCCATAGAACAAGGAGAAATATGATGATGATGAGGTCGTTCTCTAACTGTAAATTGGAGCCAACTGTTATAAAGGTAATCTCTTATAAAACTGGTAAAACTGCCTTCTTTAATTGACTAATAGACATAGGAACTGAGAAAATGATTATTCTCTATTCAGACACAAATAGAATACTAAAGTCTCCTTAAGCTATACACTTAAGCAAAATATATTAATACAGGAGAGCTCTGATATCAGCAATGGATTATTCTACCAAGGAGGTGTTGGCCAGGGGATCCAATCCCCCCTCAAAGGTAAAGGCTTCTTGCCTGTAAACTGGGATGCCTGCAAGAAGAGAAGCTATAAGGCCCTGCTGTCGAAGACCTGATGTAAGCATGGGAAAGATGCATTGAGACCACACTTGCAAGTGTACAGTTGGTCTCTGGAATGCCAGAGAGTGTTACCAAAGGCCACTAAACCAATAAAGCAAATATAGGTCTCCTTGAGTCAAGTAAGACTCTTCCATCAGCACCAGCTACACCTCACCTTCCTGGAAATACTGTGCAGCAGTGGCAGCCATATGCCTGTATATCCCAAATCTGATTGGCTATTAGCTCTCTCCTTGGAGGATTAACCCATGGCTGATGCCACAAGCTTATATCCTCTAGTGATTAGGAGATGTGATAAGCCACAGTAACGCATACCTGTCTATAATTTTCATCAAGAAACAAAACGTTAAATTCATAGGATTAACATCATTCAGATAATCAAACCTCTGTTTATACCAAATTAACCTACCAGAATAATTAGTAACTGTTTAAATACCTATATTAAATACCTATATATCTAAATTGCTTGTGCTTCATTAGTGGGATTGAGAAGTTATACCCATAGGTATACTCCAAGGAGAGAGCCAAATAGCCAATTAGATTTGGGAATATACAGGCATATGGCGGCCTCTGCCTGCTGCACATTATTTGCAGGCAGGTGAGGTGTAGCTGGTCGTTGATGGTGGAGTCTTGCTAGACTCAGGGAGACCCATGATTGCTTCTATTGGATTGGCTTTGTAGACACATCTCTGAGCTATTTAGAGGCCAAATACCTGTATACTTGCAAGTGTGGGCTCAATACATCTTTCCAATGTAATACTTCAGGTCTTTGACAGAAGGGCCATACTGCCTCTCTTCTTGCAGGATATCCCAGTTTTAGAAGCTAGGTGACCTTTACCTTTTGTGGGTCTATGGATCCGTTGGCCAGCATCTCGGTACGAAAATAATCCAGCTGATGTCAGAGCTCCTGTATAATATATTTTGTTTAAGTCATAGCTTAAGGAGACTTTAGTATGTATTTGGTTCTGAATAGAAAAAAATCCTTTTCACAGTTGTTCCTATGTGTAATTAGTCAATTCAAGAAAGGCAAGTTTTACCGTGTTATAAGAGAGTTGAACCTCTATAATAGTTGTCTTCCAATTTACAGTTGGAGAACGACTCATCATAAATCATATTTCTCCTGTTCTATGGAGATACGACCTCATCATTCGATCAATATTTCATCCTTTGATTCTGAGGGTGGGAGAGTAAGAAAGCTTCCTTTCATATTACACTTCTTGCACATAGAAGGTAAGTTTCATTTGAACTCATTATAAATAGTTTTACAAGTAGGATCCACAAAAAGGTTTGATGTCTGTAGCAATTTGAGGCTTTTCTTCCTTTCAAATGTTACGGCTGATGCCACAAGCTTACATCTTCTAATGGTTAGGAGATGTTATAAGCCACAGTAAGACCCTGTCATATTTAACAGAAAAAAATGTAATTCATGGATTAACATACCATCCAAACATCTGTGTCTATACCAAAGTAACCTACCATAACTATTAGTACTGTTTAAATACCTATATATCTAATAGCTTGTGCTTCATTAGTAGGATCAAAAGGTTATTCCTGGACAAACTGTCAGCCCATGAAAGGAAACAGCCAGAATTGACCAGAGTCCAAGACAACAGCTTCAGAAAAAGTAGACTGTTTTGCTTCTGATCTATCTGTGCCCCTTTTCTAAGCCTAGGGAACAATCTGTGGAAGAGGAGGTGTGTTAGAATTTAAGGGCTGCAATTGGGGTGAATGGTGAAACTATAGCAATATAGTCTGGACACTCATTTGATCAACTTGATGGAACCTACAAGCCCCCCCCCCCTGCTGGATGGTGGGACCCATGGGCTGTGGGGGTTTGGGCACAACAGCCTGCAAATTGGTTTTACATGATGGATGCTTGTACTCATAAATTATTACTTATTGTTATAAAATGAAAAAAAAGAAGTAATTAAAAACAAACGATAAGCTCGAACCTTTCGATGTTACAGCCAAAGTTCCAGCTCTTTGCCAAAACAGTACTTTGTACTAAATACTTTCAGCCTGAATGCTGTTCTTTTTTGTGCTGAAGCTATATAACAAAACGCCACAGAATTCAGTGGCTTAAACAAGAGACATGTGTTTTTCATCCTCCTGGGGTGAAGCAGGTGGCTGTTGGAGTCCACTCCACACCTCTCCTCTATGTCTGGTGGCGGCCGGCCTGGTGGCGGCCAGCATCTCGTTGCTCCTCGTACAAGGCGTTCTCTCTGTGCCTCCTCACTCTTTCCTCTCCAATGCCCACATGTCTCTACACCCAAGTTTCCTTTTTTAAAAAATATGTATTTCTTATTTTTATTTGTATGGGTGTGAATGAACACAAATGTGTGTTTAAGTACCCATGGACACCAAAAGAAGGCGCTGGATCCCCTGAAGCTGGAGTTATAGGTGCAATGTAGCACGCTGTTCATCTACAAGAGCAGCAAGTGCTCTTAACCTCTGACCTGTTTCCCAACCTGTCTCCCTTTTTAAAAAGATATGCCTGTGTTGCTTGTTAAGGGAACACCCTATTCCATTACAGCCTCACTTTAATTATATTTGCAATATTATTTCCAAGTAAGGTCACACTCTAAGGTCCGTGGGACATTTGGGGGAAGGACACACAATCCCCATAATTCATCCCATACCACCCATGACTTAGCGTTGCAATCAGGCTGTGTCCTATTCTGAGTTACTCCACGTTGTGTGGAACAGTGGTTTTCAGGCTGTGCATTGTCCTAGGAGACTCTACTTTTCAGCCCCTGGGTGGACCCAGAAACTGCACCGTCCACCAGGCACCACCGATTCAGTACAGCCTGATAAACGAATTCTTCCTAGGAACCACGCTGTATGTTTATTGTAGAACAATTGAAACTGGGGAGCAGAGGCTAAAATCCTATCAGGGACAACAGGCCCAGAACTGATCAGACCCACCCAACCCAGGACAGGGTGAACTCCCTTACCTGGAGCCCATAAAGTGACAGACACCTCACATTGTGATGGCATGCCAACCAACCTATAGTCTGAGACTCAGGATGTGAGTGTCAAGGACCAAAGACTCCTGTTGGCATAGCCAACTCAGCTGCTTTCCCTGTCAGCCTGTTCAACTGTCTAGACCTAGACCCACCTTGCTACTTCCTGCTCCTGATCTGTTTCCTGCTACAGACCTGGTTTGTCCCCATTGTTGCCCTTTATCTCGCATGAGCTCTGCAACTGAGCTCTCAAACCTGATCCAGCATCTCCAGCATCTCCAGCAGCAGCCCCCTCCCTGCACTGGTATGGTTTACTGCATTATCAATACCAACTCTTTCTCAGGCCACTTTTGAAAGTCCTTGACCTCTGCTTCAGCTGCTTTAACTTGTATTAATTCTGTGGCCCATCTATATGCATATAGACCCAGATGCACTTACTGTGTGCTGTGCGCTGTATGATATGACAGTTAATATTAGTAATTAAGATTGGAGTAAAAGAACTTACATTTACCTCAGCCAGGCTACCTAGGTTGGGAGGGCTTATGACAAATTGCTGTCATTAAAACTGCTAAGTCTCTTGAATTTATTGTTAATAAATCCTGACATTGTAAAAAGACACTAATGCATTTTTCTATGTTTTCTATGTTTCATTTTGTAACATTAAAAATCTACTTTCTCCATTTCTTTTATTTTTTTTAATTTTTTTTATTAATTTTTATTTATTTCTGTATGTGTATGAATGTACTGTCTGCACGCAAGTCTGCGCACCTGTGTCGTGCAATGCCACGGAGGTCAGAAGAGGGTCTCGGATTCCCCTGGAACTGAAGTTCTCCTGGAATTGGAGTTTCAGACGGTTCTCGGCCGCCATGTGGGTGCTGGGGATCGAACCCAGGTCCTCTGTAAGAGCGGTCTGCGCTCTTAACCGCTAGGCCATCTCTCCAGCCCTTTCTCCATTTCTTTTAAAAGCATGGTTTTGATAAAGGGCTGGGATTCACAGGTTTGCTGGTCTGCCTTGCTGTTCAGAAATCTCATCTGCTCAAAGCTGCAACCTCTACTCTGAACCCAAATATAGGTAGAAACCCATCAGAAACATTTGGAAGTAAGAAGCAGTTAAATACTTTTCACTGTGGCACTGCTGCTCTCCCGACCGTATGTCTTACCCTTTGATCTTCTAAAGCTATAGATAAAAGATTACAGACCCGGCAGCACCTCAGGGTGCTCATACCACCTGCAAAATACCATCTCAAGTGAGCAGTGAGAGGAAGAACTCTAAAGGTCTTATTTGAATAAATTTTTGTTCTGAACATAGTAAAAGTGGGATTTGTTTTTTATTCTTGCCCTTTACCTGCTGTCATTTTGATATAAATAAAGAAGTTGTCCTTACTGTGGGGCAGAAGGCTTTCCTTCAGAATACAGTGACTAGAAATAATAATATCTAGGCAGTCATAAATTCTCAGTGTGGGGAGGTGATAAGCAAAAAGTATACATACCATACATTTCTGTACTGGAGAGGATGGAAATCTTCCACAGCCAACAAGGGCTGGTTTTGATATTCATGTGACTGTGTCTGAATAATGAGGAGGGCTCAGCAACAGGTACTCAGGATCTGGCAAAGAGGGCAGTAACTCATCTTCCATATGTAATCTCCAATCAGAATTTATACCTAGAAAATGTAAGTTGGTCTGAAATGCCTGAACCTACCAGAAGATTAAAATAACCAAATCTAAATCCAATACAGACATTAATGAAAGGTAGACGATGGATATATGATATATGATAGATCTATAGATAGATAGAGATAGATGATAGATAGATAGATGATAGATAGATAGATAGATAGATAGATAGATAGATAGATAGATATCATCTGCAACTTACAAGAGTCCCTGCTGATATCTGAGGGGTGGATGAGAAGTGATCATAAGGGTAGGACATTTCTCAGAGAGAGGAGTCACACTAGAGTGTGCAACTGCATGTCAGGCAAGAAGTCACAGGATAGTGAGCATTTGATAGGCAATACATGGGTGATTCATGCCTCATAAATCTTGAGGTTTTAGCATCTTGGCTTGGGGTGCTGAAGGCATTCACTGACCCAAATACGGTATCATGGAGTGAGTTTGGGCCAGATAAAGGCCTTTTCTTATCTGCTCAGAGGTATCCACTTCAAGAAGTAAGAAACAGGCCGAATGTGGTGGCATATACCTTTAATCCCAGCACTCAGGAAGCAGAAGGAGTCAGATGTCTGTGACTTAGAGGCAAACTGGGGGCGGGCTGGGCGAGGAGGGGGCTACAGGGTAACCCTGCTTTAAAAGAAAAAGTGGGAAACAAAAGGGAACTGGATAACTAAAACCTTTTTGAATACCTACAGGAAGTGAGATAAATTCTTTTTATCATTTCCACAGGAGAAGCAGGATTACAAGAGGAACAAACTCTTAGATCCATGTTTTGGGCATAGAAAGGGTCAAGCATTTCTGGAAAAATCTAAAAGTATTTGAAGTAGAGAAGCTCCATTTGCTCTCAAAGGCCCAGAATTAGAAGGGACTCAAAATCTGCATGGCTGTCCTGGGAGACACCTCCTGTCCCTGCCACCAAGATGCGAAACGAAGGGACAAATGGTCACTTCCTCGAATGGCATTTGAAACCAGGACTTGCTGGGAGTGGCGGCACCCACATATAATTCCAAGGTGATGCAGGAGAATCAAGGTTAGTCTGGGCTACAGAGTAAGTCTGAGGCTAGCCCAAGGCTACATAGCATGATGATGTCTCAAAACAAAAACAACAAATAAACAAAAAAAGGAAACATAGGGGCTGGTACTGTGTACTCAGAGATAAAACCTTCCATTTTGGTGGAAAGCTCTGGTAATCTGGATATTCTATAGGGAGGTGGAACATTTCACTGTGCAGAGAAGCTTGATAAAACCAGGAGGTAAACAACTGAATAGCTTCAGAAAGTCCCTGAAATTAACTAAGTTTACTAGGCTCCTCCCTCACCCAGCATATATAAGCCCTAAAGACTGCTTAGAGACACTGCCAGGCGTGCTGAGCTGCCAACAGCCTGGAAGAAGCAGAGACCACCTGCCTGCCTAGAAGAAGCAAAGTTTACCTGAGCTGCCTGGAGGAGGCTCACACCAACCAAGCCGCTTGAAAAGGACACTTGGACACTCACCGGCCCATTGAGCTGCCTGCACATTGTACGGTGCTGTCTGGGTTTCTCCTTTTCCTGAGCTATCACCCATGCTGGGGTGGCCTTTTGCTAATGTCACTATCTTTGCTCATTTCTGGGTCTGTAAATAACCTCCCTCACACATACTCCTGTAAGTAACCCTAATAAAACTCATTGGTTCACCACGCTGGACTTTGGTGCTGTCCTTAATTTGATTTGTTGTCAGTCAGTTCTCTATCTGGGTGAGTAGATGTTTCTTTACACCTCCCAAGGGACTGTGTCACACAGCTGAGCTGTATCTCAGTGGTAGAGCACTTGCCTAGCATATAAAGGGCAGAAAGTCTGATCCCCTGAGCTACAAACCACCAAACAATAACAGCAAAAGAAGCATAGTGCTGAGACCTCACTTATCTTTCTCTTTACAGTAGATCTGGCCTGTGGATAAGCCAGCTCACTTCCTTTTTAGGGTTAGTGGTAAAATATATAAAATATAAAATTTACCTTTTAAAATTTAGCCATTTTCTAATTTTTAAGCCGTTTCACACATTTTAGCCATTTCAAGCCACCGTTCGATACAATACTGGGCCACCGTCACCACTATCCTTTCCAGAACTTTTTCATCATTCCAAACAGAAACCATCCACTTCTTCAATCTAAAAGAAATAAATGAGGGATGGAGAGATGGCCCGGGGGTTAAGAACACATAATTTCTGTATTAGTCACTTTTCTGTTGCTGTGTTAGAACCACCACAACCAAGGGAACTAATAAAAGGAAGAGTTTATTTGAGCTTATGATTGACAGTTCCAGGCACATTAGAGTCTGTCATGCCAGGGAGGTAATGTGGCAGGAAGTATCCAAGCAGAAAGCAGAGATTCAAATAGGCCCAGGAAGTAAAGAATGACTTGAGATCAGCAAGGCTTTTTGAACTCTCTAAGCCCACCCCCAATGACGTACTTCCTCCAGCATGGCCATGCCTTTTAAGACCTCCCACAATAGCACCACCAACTTGGGACAAAATGTCCAAATACTTGAAGCCCATGAGAGACATTCTCATTCAAGCCACCACACTGCCCTCACAGAGAAGCAAGTTTGATTCTCAGGATCTACCTTGGGCAGCTCACAACTGCCTATAATCCCAGCTCCAAGAGATCCGGTGGCCTCCTTTGGCTTCTTTGCACATTGCACTCACATATACAAACCCACACACATATACAGATGATTAAAAATAAAAATAAAATCTTTAAAATAAGTAAATGCTCATATTTCCTTGCCTTCCCCTTTCTGACTCCAAGTACTATTTCAGGCTTCTTCTACCTGGGACAGTTATGCCGAGAATAGGTGGTGACGAATAGCCCAGTTAGGTTCCCATGCCTGAATGAGACACAGACCCCCTGGCTGCCTCACCTTGATTGAAAAAACACATTCAAACCCGCCATCGATATTTTTCTAGAAATGCTGCCTCCTCACATGGTCTACTCCTGATGGAATGAGGTGAGTTCTCCATTAATTGTAGCAATACCATTAACTACATAATCAGAAAATGAAATGGATTGGTCCGCTTCCACTCTTAGGAGTTAATAGAAATGGTCAGAAAATAAACAAATACTGCTAAGGCTGAAAAATGGGTTTTTCCTCTTGGTCATCTGTCTGGATTAGGCTGTTCCAATGGCTTTGTTTGTTTAGGAGGCAGCAATAAATCTCAGGAATTAGCATGGACAGCTCAAGAGGGGCCAGCACTGTGACCTCTAGCCTTGGCTCCTCTCCACCATGTTGGCTTTTCCAATCCCCACCAGTGGGAACGGCCAGCACTGCTCTTCCTCTGGGAAGAGGAAAAGGTCATGAGAATAAGACTTCTTTCAGTTGTTCAGACCTTCCAGAATATGGAGCCAGCTTAGATAAGATACCAGTTTTAGGCTGGGAGGTGTAATTCAGTGGTAGAGCACTTGTCAAGCCTATGGAAGCCCCTAGGCTCCATTCTTAGCACCACAAAAGAAATCATACTAGTGCTATCTGCATTAGTGGAACTTGGCTACCTTACCACCACTGGGCACCCAAGATGACCTGGCGTGATCACCATCAGATAAGTAAACAGACACAATAACACTGACCTGTTTTTATCTTTGGTGGCTCCTCAGCTACAGTGCTATTCTAGGCTTGTATCATTCATAAATTGAGTGATCAGGGATTGTGAATTATATCCTACCTTCCTGACCTCAGCTTTACCTGGTAGCAGATGCCCAAATACTTCCTGTCCCAGCTGGAAAGCAGCAGATGAAACCTCAGGGTTAAGCATGGTGAGATTCCCCAGAGACACAGTAAGCAGAGCTTGAGACTTTTGACCCAGAAACTGCACACAGCGCTCTGAATAGTAATAGAATTGCAGGATTAAGCCAGGCATAGTGGCGCACGCCTTTAATCCTAGCACTCTGGAGGCGGAGGCAGGTGGATCTCTGGGAGTTCAAGGCCAGCCTGGTCTACAGAGTGAGTTCCAGGCCACAGAAAGACCTTGTCTCAAACACACACACACACACACACACACACACACACAAAGAATTGCAGGATTACAAATAGCTTTAAAGATTTTTTTTTTTTAGCCGGGCGTGGTGGCGTGCGCCTTTAATCACAGCACTCGGGAGGTAGAGGTAGGCGGATCTCTGTGAATTCAAGGTCAGTGAGCTCCAGGACAGCTGGTACTAAAGGGAGACCTTGCCTCAAAAATACCAAAAAAAAAAAAAA